>QVTF01012074.1:0-18023 GCA_003573665.1 Oxygymnocypris stewartii | reverse complement strand
TTAGTAGTTGAACCAAATATACTCAGGTTTATTCTTTTACAATATATATTACTTTTTTAATTTAGGTTCTATGTTATATTAAGGTTATCTGATAAAACCTTTTTGTTTCCTGTGAGCTGTACAAAATGCTTACAATGCTTAAATGATTACAGCGACAGAAGTATTGCGAAAATTACAGCTTATTCTGTTTCTAAAGAACATGGCCGTAAAGAATCCGCAAGGTCACTGCATCACAGATGACTAGAATCAGCTATAATTATTTTTATTTATTTTATTTCTTCTGAAGCACAAAATTGCACATTTATATTCAGGTCTGATTTTTTCCCCTCCAGCCTCTAAATAAACGGCGGCTTTGACTCACGAAAACGTAACTTCATGAAGCTCCTCCATCTTCACCTACAGGTCCCTGCGGGTTTCATTTAACAGTTTGCCATTTGATCCTCAGATCCAGCATGTGTGCATGTTTGGTCTGGAGCCAAAGGTCGTGTCTTGTTTTTGCAGAGGCTGTGGTCTGATGCCTCCGGACTGGTAAAGGGAGCGTTTCATGAAGCATGGGCACCACAGCTGGCGCACATACACACAAACTCCCCCTTCCATTCAGACCTTTACAAGGACCGTTTCAGGTATGGATTGTGGAATAATGTCAGTACACAAACTCATTGGTTGAAATAATTGTCTGCGGTAAAGCCAAAAATGCAGTCGTAGAGCTGGAGTTCTTACATTCTCTAACTCCAAACAACATTAAACTTCTCGTAAAGGTCATGCACAAGCAACCACACAAACACCACACACACACTCGGTAAACAGTCAGAAACTAAACATCTTTCACATTCAATCAACTTCATCCTTTCTGATTTCTCCTCCGTGCCTGCAATCTACGGCAGATCATCGCACAGTATAATTAAATCAAAGAGTATCTTATTAATTATCTATGCGCATCGAGGTCGTTTTCATTACCGCATCAATTCAGGCACTAGCTAACGCCGCTTGTGGGAGCTCTGCCCGCCCCCTTCCTCCGCACTGCCTCCCAACTTACATCTTTCACTGGTCTCGAAAGTCAAGTGATGTTTTCTCTCTCCGGCCCTCTCTATTTATGTGTCTTTACTGATGCAGGGAAGAATTTTCCTAAGGAAGCACTCTGAATGAGAATCTCAGAGATATAGGTTTTTATTCAGTATCAGCTTGGCCTCAAATGTTTCTCCCTGACATTCCTTAAGATAAATAAAAATAGAAGCACATTAGACAATCGTTGACAAAGTAAAGAGCACAGAGCTCTAAAATTAATGTGGATAGCCAGGAGCGCAGTCTCCATATGTAAGAGAGGGGCATAATACAACATTTATCAGCTTTGTTCATTAATATTAACTATGCAATGTGACATTTGCCAGGAGAAAGTGTAGATGATTCATGAACAATTGACTCTTATGTACTGATTCTTTTTAGTGAATCAAAAACAGTATAATATGGCTTTGTGAATCGCAAAGGCTGCAATTTAATAAATAAATACTGTATATGTATACAGTATTTATGGGCTGTATACATATATATACATATATGTATACCCCCCCCCCCCCCCTTAAACCTATAAAAAATCCAGTGCCCCCCATCCCACCTCAGACTACCAAATAATTTCTCTAAACATTACATATATATAAAAAAGTATTTACAGTTTTTATAACCTTACTATGTAAAAAATAAGTATACTTATGTATACTCTGTATACAGTATACTCTGGTGTTTTGTTAGAATCATTATTATACTCATACCTTTTCTTGGTTTAATATTTTGACTGTTTTTAGCTTTATTTTTTGTTTTCATTTAAATATTTAGTTTTTAAATGTTGTTGTATGCATTTGTCATTTTTATTTAATTTCTTTATCTTCTTAAATGTGTATATATATAATATTTATATTTTTAACTTTTAATTTTAGTTACTTTTTCTTATTTGTAAGTCACTTTGGATAAAAGCGTCTGCTAAATGACTAAAAGTAAAGTAAAGAAAAAAAACTGTTCTGTTCTGCCTAATTGTCTCTCTGTGCATTTACTGTATTTTAATGCAGCCAAATTCTCAATAAAACTGTTTTACTTTATATATTTTACTGTTTCTTTTGTCAGTCAATGGGATAAATATGAAATAGTGACTAAAACAAAGCCCTTTAAGAATACATAACCAGCTCTCCCTTCCAAGAAGCTAGTCTGCACAAAAATCCTAATTCATAATTATATTGAGCCGTTGTCTGATGAAATCAAATAATACACAATATAAGACAAGACAAAGACAATTCATGTGATATGATTTTGGCTATTTTGCATGTAAAATTAGAGAAGCAATAATATCTGTTTTAACTGAACGGGCTGCTCCTCTCAGACGCTCACTGTGGGGGTCTAAAAAGGTGCCAAATCTCGCTAAATTGGCAACACTGCGTGCATCTCTACTACTCACCTCTCTCTCTCTCTGTATGCGCACGCATTTTCAGATGTACACACACGTACAGGAATATCTGGACCACGGCCAATCAGAGGGGGGGTCCGCCCTTCACTATCTCTGATTGGTTTAGACCAGGATATGGGCCTAATGTGTGTCTGTTGTTAAACCACAGGGAGACTTTCTGAGACGCGAAGACTTTTTTTTTTTGAATGGCTGGTCGCACCGGTGCGACCT
The DNA here is from genome assembly GCA_003573665.1 of Oxygymnocypris stewartii. Lineage (NCBI taxonomy): Eukaryota > Metazoa > Chordata > Actinopteri > Cypriniformes > Cyprinidae > Oxygymnocypris > Oxygymnocypris stewartii. Next base: position 15,361 of record QVTF01012074.1, on the reverse strand, counting down.
CAGATTTATGTTAGTCGCACCATTGAGAAAACTAGGTTGCACGTGCACTCTAGAGCCCTGTGTATAACTCAATAGTTTAACTAATTGAAAAGCTAAATAATCAATCAAAGTCTATTGATTAACCAGTGAAATTATTGATGATTAGTCGATTAATCGTTCTAATAATCGTTAGATTAATCGATTATCAAAATCATTGTTTGTTGCAGCCCCACTGTCAGTCATATAATGGTAGTCAATGGTACCCACGGCTTTGAGAGTAAAAAAAAAACATACTAAGACAAAGCTGTCAGGAATCTGCTTTGAAATCTTTTATTTGATTGCAGACTTTGGCATAAAGCGGTTTTTGTCTTTTCATGGGAAATCAGAAAATAAATCTTCATTTGCTCTAAATTAACTCCCACTGTCTAGAAGAAACATTTGAGATCTGAAACGTATTCTAGACAAGATTAATTCATAATACTGAAAGAATATCAAAATATGTTTTTGTAAATGGCATTTTCAGTCTCTTTGTATGAGGACCAGAATCCTCACAGCAACAAGCATCCCTTTTAGAAACGGCACATTGTAAAATATCACCCTCCCATAACATGTGCACCACGCAATTACTTCCCCTGTCTAGCAGGGCTCTAATCTCTGTCACTGGTCCATCTATTATTGCTTTTCCAAGTCTCTTTCCATCCAATTTTTCCCTTCAGCCTCACCTCTCGCTTTCCATTTCATTCGCCGCATCCCTCTATTCTGAAAGCAAGAACACTTTCCTCTCTTTCCCTCATTTTTTATCTCTCATCAGGCCAAAAGCTTTTCGGTGTACACCTCTATCTACAAGAGTGGAACAAAAACAGAAAGAGAGAGAGTAAAATGGAGAGAGCAGAGGGTAAGAAAACGAGGGTAGGAGAAAGGCAGAGAGTAAGAGAGGCTCTGACGTTAACAAGATAGCTCATTAAAGCAAGGGGACAGGAACGAGAGAAAGAGAGAGTGAGCGTGTGAGAGGGAGGTGGAGAGAGAGAGAGAGAAGTGGATGTAATTGGTAGTTTTTTGAAAAGGAAAGACAGAAAAGACAGAATTAGGTTTTCCATCTGCAGCCCTCAGTGTGTGTGTGTGTGTGTGTGTGTGTGTGTGTGTGTGTGTGTGTGTGTGTGTGTGTGTGTGTGACCTGTTGATGTCTGCAACGCTTACAGACATCAAGCCTGTCATTCTTTCTGCAAACACACACACACACACACAGCTTTCAGTCAGAAATACTCCATCGGGCTCTCGTCACATTTACACATTTTTTTACACATGCATCTATTATTGGAGGGAAGCATATTCAAACATCTCAAATGTGCCACTGTATAGCCTACACGGAATTATGAAAAAGGTGTAAGAGAAAGTAGTACAGCATACCTGGGTTAAAAGGTGTAAGTAACGAAATGGCATGTGGAAAGCTGCTTACTGTTGGCGACACGTTCGCATGTTTAATACTGCGAAAACATAGCAATTAAAGGAAAACGCTGTTTTCATGACTTCAATTTCCTTCCAATAAGTGGTTTTCCAGTTAACATATAAATGTACTTGAACTCCGCTCATTTCAGCGAGGAACACAACCAGTGTAGAACGATTCTTGAATAAACAACTCTTTTGAACCGAATCTCTTCAGTGACTCCCAAAATAAATAAAAAACTCTCATGAATTAGTTATTTTAATGAAGTAGTAATGAAGTAGCTTTAACTGCTCCAGCTCGCTAATCTGGTGAATTCTGATTGACTGTCATCTTTTTATCGGTCTTCTGTTGGAAAAAAATGACACCAAAGGTAATATCAATCATAATTTCTTAATTCTCTGTCTTTATCGTTTTAGTTGTGGTTAAAACGTTATCATTTTTGTTATTGTTCTAACTATCCTTGGTGCGAACGGACCTACTATTGTAAATAAACTCTAAAACAAAAAAAGAGAATTTATTAATTTATGAAAAAATAACATTGTAATGAACCAAAATATACCAACATTTACTGAAATCGAAACAAATAAAAAATGTGAAAGCCTACTATCCTTATCCAGCCCTAATTATAAAACTTCTTGTGTGCTAGTATTTTATTGTAAAACTCAATCAGAACTGAGCCTGTGATTGTACATTTTAGGAGGTTCGTGTGTGGCAGGCTCAATTAATGTGTGTGTGTTTGTGTGTAATTCTTCCTAATCCCGCCTCTGATGGTCTCCTCTTATCCTCTTCTCTCTGTGCCAGACACAGCAACATCCTGCCAATGACAAGAGCCAAGCACACATGCACTAACACTCACACAATATCCTGAAATATCCCTGCATCTTGTCTATGCCACAAGCCAGCGGCGTGACAAAAGTAGATCACTTCTTTTATAATCAACGAAGCCAAACCGCATACGTGTGAAGATTATAACGAGAGCAATCCAGTTTCGTCACTCATTTGCAGCATAGATGTGACGTGCATTCTTAACACATGTTTTTGGTCTTGTTGTGAACAATTCAGTAGTTGACATGAAGGGGAAACTGAACATAAATTTTGACATTAAGGCCTACACTAATAACCACTAACAAAAAACACTGCATGAAACTAAGTTTGCATAGTTGTGTAGAGTATGTTTCGGGGCTAAATAGAAAATAAATCTGACGGTGAAACGTATTTGCTAGTCAATTTTACAAAAGGAAACGGCAAGTAAAACATTGAATTAAACATGAAATGTTGATGTTGAATAGTATTTTCTTGTAAAAACAAACTCCAAGAAACGTTGTAATTTATATACAACTTTGAAAATATGTTTTTACAGTGTCATTTTTTACAGTGTCAAAGTTTTGATAGCAGATACAACAGTCTTGGACACTTAATCACAAAACTGTTTGCTAATGCAAATCTCATTTGTTTGGCAGCCATATTTGTCACAAATTATTAATTTATTCCACAAAATGAAAGTGGTGAATAACATGGTTAACCAAGATAAAGTGAATATGTGAATAGTATTCAGCTGGTCATGTGACAAACATGAATAAAACAGCTTTTCCTAGGCTGCTGATAGATTAGATATTTGTCGCATATATTACTTTTTAAAATATGTGCATTTATTTTCCTGTTAAACCCTGAGAAAAAGTTCCCTCAAGGCACCAAGAAATTATGATACACATTACAATGACATTCCCAGAGTCACATACAACGTTTTCACTGCCACCAAAGAAAAGCCGTGCCACAATCCAGCCTTGAGAAGGAGAGAAGAAGAGTGATGATTTGACACAAAGACGCAGCCGGCAGCTCGCCATGACATGGCACTATGAAACGGTTAATGACGCAGCTTACGGCAGGATGGATTATCTCTCTCCTCCTCTCTCCCCCGTTCCTTTATTGGCTTTTGTCTGATTGTGCTACATTATGGAAAAGCAGTGAGCTAAAGCTTAAAGGAAGCTGCCATTCTCCAGAGGAGACATAATTAATAACGCAAGCATATCCATCTGCTGAAGTCTCCTATATGTTCCCTTTTCTTTCTCTCCATCACTCCTTATTTTGCTTAAACATTCCACTATGAGTGTATTATGAGGGGCATCTCACTCTTTTGTCTGGGTTTATGCATGAATGCTTATGGAATGTGTTAAAAAGAGAGGGAAAAGCCATGTGATCAACATATATAGCATGAAGTATAGAAGTATATAGCATGCCTAAGTATTTATTAATGAGATGTTGGCAACTAGCTGAAAGTTTTTCAGTTAATGTTTATTATATTTCAAGTAATAAAAAAGTTTTTACTGTTTTAGTTTATGACAATAAGCCTGTTATTGAAAAAATACAAAAAGGAAGTTCTAATATATATATGCACATGTATATATATAAATATACACCATACAATTACAAAACAAATACAAATGAATTATGTATTTTTTATTCCATGAATGTATTCCAAGTGTCTTAAACAATATACATTCATAAGATCTGCATGTATATTAAACAAATACAAATGAAATGAACTGTACAATACTTTCAGATTAGTATAGCACAATCACCCCAGCTGCCCACTGAAATGTGAGAAGAGATGGGCAGAGAAGATTCAGTTAGATACATGTGAGTCTGGATCAATTTAATGTTAGGTTAATGAGTAAGGTAGAGTAACGTAATTGCCTTGCAGTGTGTTTTGTGACACTGTTGAACTTACGGCCTTGCTTATTTAGACGAGAGAGAGAGAGAGAATGACTGTGGGTTTAATCAGACCATCAATCTCTAGCAGAGGGGAAGAGAATAAAAAACAAATCTAATTACACCAGATCATTCAGAAGATGAATTAAAGACAGAGATAACGTTACAGACAACCACGTTAAATCACCCTGCACTTCCTCTCTCTCACACGCTCCCTGTTTTTGCAATAACAGGAAAATGGTCTCTCTTTCTGAGCTTTAATCACGAGGGATTAAAGCCTGCGATTATTCCTGGTATTTTAGCTGATTATCGTGTTAACCTCTAGGAATGAACCCTAGACATTCACATTACTGATATTAGAAAGACAGAAAAGTGAAGGACAGGAGGAAAAGCAGTTTAAATCTCAATCTTTTCTAAAGCAGTATAACATGAACCCTATGTGTGTGTGGCTACATGAAGAAAAAGTTATAGCTAAGATGTTGCTCTTTAATAGCTCAAGAAAGACAGGGCTTCACAAACTTTCTGATGCCACAGAAACCCAAATATGATGATGCCCTTTTTGAAAAGACCAGGTTAAAAACCTATGGATCAAATGAGTTCGGAGTTGTCTCATTCACATAACTTCATCAGGCCATTCTCTTAAAATTGCTTTGTTTACTTTGTTGTTTATAGACATACAATATACAGAACGAAAATGAATGCAGCATTGCTAAGATATTTGGTATGGATGAATGAGATTGATGAGAAATGTTTGCATTCATATTTAAACATATAACACTTGATTTTGGGTTTTAGTCTCTTTGGGGATCTAAGCACAGTTGGAAATCAAGACCTAAAGTTAAATTTCTTATAATAAAATAATAATGAATTATTGAATCAAATGAATAAATAATTATTCATATATAAAACAAATATTCCTAAAACAACAAAATCAAGATGTAAACTGACATGTATTTCTTACATAATGCTATAATATATTAAAATGAAAACAAAATCATTGTCAAAAACTGCAGTTTTTAATTAAAGAACATACAGTTCTTTAAACTTCTGAAGTCACAAAATTAATCTGGCTAATTAATTTAATATCAATACTACCAGTTAAAAAGATTTAAAAAAAAGCAAGCAGCTTTGTCATAATTACAGAAGAAATACATGAAATAGCAAATTTTAGGAAGCCTTCAAATATTATTTTGGACAACAGGGGGCCTTCGAGTCCAAAAGTTTGAGAACCACTGATCTGGGAGACACAATTGAGCTATTAAAGAGAAAGCACTCGTGATTTCTCTTTCCTGTGGGTGCTGTTGGTCTGGACGAGTTCAGATTTATGCTTGGCATCCCTTTTTGCAGTCCGCGTGTGTGTCTGTCACTTCTACTCCTGGCACAACTGAACGACAGCATCCTTGCCAGACACCCCTCCATCTCTCCCACAGAAACGAGGGAAGAGGGACGAATGGGATGGAGAGATAGAGTGGACAGACGTGAGGAATCGTTCGGGAAAGCGGCTTGAGAGCGAAAGCAGGTACGCGAGAAGATTACAGCCAAGAGGTGAGCAAACGAATGAGAAATAGAAAGAGAGAGTTAAAGAACGAGAGGACGTGTGGAAGCAGAAAAGCAGAAAATGAACCGGATTTAAAGACAGCTGCCAATAAAGGGAATAAGTGAATGAGATAGAGCCACACAAGAGAAGAAATAGAGAGAGAGAAGTCTAGAGGAAGAAAGAGAGGGTCCTAATCCCCTAACAGACAGCTTTGTGGCGTGATTGACAGCCGAGTGCGCTACACTGGGACGGCCCTGGAGGGGGTCTCAGAGGGGTGTGAGTGTAGGGGGATTATCCACCCATCGCTCATACACCCCTAAGACAGGGTCAAGTGGTACAGGCCATAGGCTCTTGTTTTCCCACTCACTTTCACACGTCCATTGAGCGACTTGCTCTGTTTTGTTTATGGTTTTGGTTTGCAAATGTCGCCTTTATATGGACGGATAAATCAAAACACCCCTTCTCTACCCACCCATGTTTCAGCGTGCTGACATAATTATGTTTGCTTTTAAAGACAGATTCGCTCAGTCTAGCCGGCTGTCAAACTATGTCATGACTCAACAGAATTTTGTTGTTGTTGACAAGATACAACTTTAACAGTTAGCTTTCCTGTAGCTCAACTGGTAGAGCATGGCGCTAGCAACGCCAAGATCATGGGTTCGATTCCCAGGGAAAGCAAGACCTGATAATATGTAGAAACTGTAACTTGAATGCAATGTAAGTTGCTTTGGATAAAAGCGTCTGCTAAATGTGTAAATGTAACAGTGATATATGGCAACTTTTATGTTGATTTATTGACCTAAGTCTGAGTAGGTGTCTAAAAACCTGGAACTCTCAATTAAATAAATACAAGCCCAGCAGGCACCAGATGTCTATGTAACGTCAGGTTGACGTTGGACATGACGTCGGACAGACGTTGCATTTTGGTTGAAAAGGAAAATCGGGTTGAAGTCAAAATTTGACGTCAATTTGATGTTGACTTAACGTTGGATTTTGGTTGCACAACCTAAAAACAACAAAATCTCAACGTCAGCTGACGTCGGTATTGGACATCAATTTAGCATGACATTAGACATCGAATTTATACAGAATTTTGATCACCCGACGTCGCAACCGAAATGTTACCAAATATCAACGTCTTATGACGTTGTGTGACTGCTGGGAAGATAATTTATTTATTTTATAGTGCAGTCAGTGAACGAGGATGTACATGTGTTCATGTGTACATTAACTATGTGTTCAGCTATATTTGCATGCTTGCATTTACATAAAAACTTAAGTATACTTTGGGCTTAAGTTGAATAATATTTAGCCTACTTGATAGGAACAAGAACTCAGCATGTCGTCCTTTTGCGTATAATAACACAAACTCCAAAACAATGAAAATATGAAAGAGACATTTTGAGTGTGTTTGTGTTTTTGTCTTTTTTGGTAACCATTCACTTACACTGAATGGAAACATGCAACTTGACAAGAGAAATCTTTTTAAACATTTGAGGTGAACTATTCCTTTAAGGCACTGCATTACAGTAGCGGCAATCTATCTCTCACAGCCTCATTTTTATTTGCTTTAAATAAATATTCCATCTTCCGATATTGCCTCAAAATGAATTTAGTTTTAAAATTCAAGATGCCAAAAAAAAAATCATTCAACACTTCAAAAAATAGTTACACCCCAAATTATCACATTTCAAGATCTTACAGGAGGACTTTATGAATCTGATCTTGTCTGTTCCTGTCTGCGCTCCAATTCCGATGTGAAGAATAAATAAATTATCTGCACTGCAGGGAATGGGGGAAACTGCAGCTATGTTTTCCTTCATGATGTGATATTTCCCTCAGAAGAGAGACGGCAGTACCCTGCGGCCCGAGATGTGAGGGAGGGAGAAAGAGAGGGGGAGTGCACAGAGTGAGGACAGACCAGTTTCATCTGCACCCCATTTCACTTCCGAACCCAAGCGAAACTCAATATCCCGGCTCCTACTGAGTGCGAGAGACAGATGCAGGGAACGCTGTTGCCTGACGATGCCTATCAAACTCCATTCAGCCCAGATCTGGGCACTTATTCATGGAGAGAAAGAGAGAGAGAGAGACTAACATGAACCAGGTGGATAGGAATACATGCAAAAATGAAACTCTGTAATTCCAGGCAAAAAAGTAATTGATAGTGTGTGTTGCACTATATGAAACAAGACACACTGTCCCACTCATGCTATGCGTGTGTTTGAAAGCATGTATGTAAATGTGTGTGTGTGTGTGTGTGTGTGTGTGTGTGTGTGTGGCGTCATGTAGGATGAGGCCACCCATGCTCAAATTTCGAGTCAATGCAAAAAAGAAATAAAATCACTGATTGTATGTTTGTGTGCATTAAATCACAATATATATACATACTTTGTTTACAGTTGTTGTCCTGACTAACAAATCAGACACACGGTACCTCTCAAAACCCTACCGTAACCAATCATAGAATTAAAAACTAAACCGTTTCAGCTTAAAAAGCGCTATTTCTTCATTTTTATGATTTAAATTGTTGTCACTTCTTAGTATTCAAGCATTCGGATACTTGTGAAACTATAGTATGCTAAATAGTACATTTCAGTGTGGCTGGTGTTTAGACATTTGTCAAAAATTATCTTCATTCACCATATAAACATGTCCACCTAAAAAAACAAAAATCCAACTATTCACCATGGACTCAGCCCAGACATACTCAGAAAATCTATATATACACGACTCTACACACACTCATACAAAGCTCAATCACTTCTGTGCAGTAAAAATCTAGGGGAGTCTTTGTTTCTGCCACCCGACAACCCCCCACACCCTTCAGCCTGGCATTTTTAACCCCCCTTTCTTTAGGTGGACGGACAGAAAGAAAACCTCTCCATCTGTTCTCCCTCCCGTGGCTTTGGAGTTATAGTACAGCCGGACTCCAACAGAGAGAGAGAGAGAAACGCACTACTGAAAAAGAAGAGGAAAAAGGCAGAGAGAAAGATAAAGAAAGAAAAGTGCATAAGGACGGGGTAAAGGAAAGGTAAAGGAGGATTGATTTTCTTGTCGCCCAGCGGTCCAGCACTGAGAGCCGGCACTGAGAAGGTGTGAGTCACACGGTCACTCACAAATGCAGCTAATTTACTCGAATACTCTCTGAGAGGCAGGCTAGACACAATCTGTGGAGATATCTTTATTTTCAGTTTTTCCTCTTCTGATTTTGGGAAAATAATATTAAATACAAATTTAAATTAGTTAAATTAAATTTAAGTGTCATTAGTGTTTATCTTCATATAATATTTTTAAAGATTAACTTTAAATGAGTGTCTAATATTAGCAGATAATCAATATTGTTCTGATATATTATATTTTACAATCTTGAAATTTGCTAAGTTAACCAACTTGCTTTTAAAGGACTTTGACCGAAAGCGTAATCAAATTTGCTAAAATATTTACCAGTGAAACATTCAAAGAGCATGAGACATACAACTTTCTGACATGGGCCTGTGGCTTTAAAAACCAAGATTATTCAAAAGAATAACTGTGTGTGTGAGGGTGTATTTGAGATATTCGGACTGGCACAAACCCGTCAAACCACCCACTTCGAAAAGACAGACAACGGAGTGGAGAAACACAAGCAACTATTTAAACCCACCACACACACACACACACACCGAGTCTGGCCAAACATGTGTAATATGAGAAAGCGACTGGATTAAGAGACAGGAAAACTAATAGAAAGAGAGAGTAAAAGAATGAGGGGGACAGTGGAAAGAGGGGGGGATTCATCGAGCGAGGCATAATTTTTGGCGAATGATTCAGTGTTTAAGCAGGAGTATATGTGTTAAGAAGTTTGTGTGTGCGTGTGTTTGAGCGAAGTGCAGTGGAGACCTCTTTTGTTCTGAGAGGAGGAGAGGGAGAGGGGGCAGAGGAGGATAGACTCCAGAAAAGCGAGCGATACGCTACTGAAGGAGGGAGAGAGGGAGTCCGGCCTCATAGGAAATTTAACCCCGAAGTTGGATGTGATCCAGCGCTCTGAGCTATAACATTTTTTAAACAGACGTACGTGTTAAAGCTTTTCTGCAGAAAGGAAAGAAACAGAGAAACAGAAAAAAAAGGGCTGAAACTCAAAGCCGACTGCACTCAGAAGTGCATCTCAAGGCTGGGCTGAATTAGAGGAAACACTGCTGAAATACTGAAGCGATATTAAAACATGGCATCAGCACCGGGGGCCAAACTGGAGCTGCCGCCCAGCTGATGAATACAGGGTTCACCCTGCCTGCAGTACTGCCAGTCTCTACAAACACAAACGCTTACAGTCGAGGAAAACGCTGCTCTGAACTATGCCTAGAAACTCAAAAACAATGGCGTGTCAGCTGATATTATATTCATGTAATGAATGCTTAAGGGATGCATACATTTGAAATTTAAAGGAATCTCACTCAAAAATCAAATGAATGTATTCCCTCTAATGGCGTTTAAAACCTGTGTGACTTTCTTTTTTCCTTGAAACACAAAATAAGAAGTTAAAAAAATGCTATAAACATACTTTTCCGTTCAAATAAGGGCTGTCAAACTTTAAACACGACAATAAGCACCATAACGGTTGTGCACTATATTTTGTGTTAAAATCAAACTGTAATCAGCTGAAAATCTTTCCATCTCAGTTGCGATCTCATTCAGTAATCTGGCAAGTCAAGACATATCGCATCAGGTTTGACGTAAGTGATATTAAATGTAATTTGTTCTCATTATTGACAAAAAACCATTGTGTGACATGTTTTTAAGAGCCCTATTGAAATGGTTAGTGAATGGAATTTGAAAGCTGAACATTTTAAGCAAATTAGGACTTACATTTTTGTAAGTTCAAAGATATGGTTTATCTTTTTTTAAATATATATAGGGCACAAGTTGTGTGGACTCATCGTTTGTGGTTTTGCCAAACAACAGCCTGAAATCTCATAATTAAGAACACTGGAAAATATTTTTAGCTGGTTAAATGTAGAAATGAAAGTTCACCTACTGTCTTTAAAATGTGAGTAAACTTAACTTAACCTAAGTTAACTCAACTTGAATATTTCCCTTATTTCCACTCACAAATAGTCAAAAAATTAATAAATATAACAATTTAGGAAAAGAAACAAAAACATAAAATATTCAAAATAAAACACTAACAACTGAAATTAAACATTTTAAAAGGTAGTGAATTTTACAATATCAACATATACATAATATGCATACAACAGCCTCACAGTTCATTATGTAAAAAGTATGCGCCAATATTAATCTTCTGACATAAAATAAGCTGAAAATTAAATATTACAAATATAAAAAAATAGAATAACATCAGTATATTAAAAAATTATACAATTATTATATATATATATTGATTAGCAAAAACAAACAGAAAAAAACAATACAACTGAAATAAAATGTATTAAAAGCTAGTGAATATATATTGATCAATACCAATAAACTTCAATATTAGCTGAGAACTTACATAGAACTGAATGATATATTATGCATCCCTTTAAACAGTGCACTCTCAAAATTCTGTAATATACGGAATCTTCTTGGGTGTTCCATGAAGAAATATAAGTCACGTGTGTTTTGAGTGGCATGAGAGTGAGTAAATGACAGAATGTTCATTTTGGGATGAACGATTTCTTCAGCACTGATTACAACTGTTGATGGTAGTAATTGTAGTCTCCGTCATTTGTTTTGTCCATGTTAAAAGCGATCAATGACAATAGCAGGAAACAGCGCTGCTGGAGGGACTGGTTTATGTTTCCTAACATGACGGATTCTTCAAGCTGAAGTGTGCAGAGGAGTCGTGGGAGGGCCATGCGTTCTCGTTAGGCTGGAACACGGCCCTAGCGCTGTCACCAACTGTGAGTACTGCGTTCTGTTGCTATAAGGGAAGACTGTGTGTGTGTGTGTGGTGTGTGTGTGTGTGAGGAAGCCTTCAGGGTCGTGATCCATTGACCATCTCGCACAATCTGTAAGTAGGTCACGTCAAACCTCAGGCCCCCTAACTGACGATTACAAACCGTCACACATATACACACGCAAGGGAATTCTGGTCATTTTGTCTACTCAAGCACTCCACTGATAAATCAACTGATTACTCGGGAGGAGTGGGGGGTGCACATCTGCACTATTTTTGTAAATGTTGTTCCATTTGCATGTGCCGATTTATAAAATAAATAATATATTAGTACTATAAAAATGCAATACAATAATACATAGATCAAAATTTGGGGTCAGATATTTATGTTATTGAAAAACATCTCTTATGGTCACCATAGCTGCATTTATTTGACCATAAATACAGTAAAAACAGTAATATTTTGAAAAGAAAATTACATTATATATTTTTTTATATTATGATATAGTTTCTGTGATGTAAGTAATTTATTCCCGTGATGGCATTTCTCATCATTTTCAGTAGTCTTCAGTGTCACATGATCCTTCAGAAATCATTATAATAGGCTGATTTGCTGCTCAAGAAGCATTTCTTATTATTATCAGTATTGAACACAGTTGTGCTGATTATTGTTTTTGTGATAAACTGAAATTCAAAAGAACAGCATTTCTTTTAAATATAACTATTTTAACATTATAAATGTCTCTACTATCCCTTTTGAACAATTTAATTAATCCTTGCTAAATAAAAGTATTTTGTTTCTTTAAAAAAGTACTGACATCAAACTTTAGAACAGAAATATGCTGACCTTTCCTAACATACAAACTCTCTTCATTATAACTGAACTGGTCAGGAGGATTTCATAAAGATAAAGGCTTTAGAAGTCCTAACCCCCCCCTCCCCCCCCCCCCACACACACACATGCTGTATATTTAGCATAGGCCTTAACACAAATCATAGGGCCTCAGTCAAAATCAGACAACACTTATCACTACAACAGCAGTCAGGCGCCATGGAGGACAGGAAAGGTTTGCACATTGTGTGCACTTTGAATACAACTGCAGATGTCCCAGTTTCAGTTGATAACTGCTGTTCCTCTCCTGTGTTCTGACACTGTGGGTTCTTAACTCTAGAGACGACGATGCAAATGAAGTCTGGCTCCGTGTGTCTGTCTGCACTCTGCAGCTTCCGTTTACAGCTCCGAGATCAGTCACCTACAGCACGAGCAATGACACTGACCTCATTACAGACCACAGACTGACCCCAGAACAGACAGACAGAGATATCTGATCTTAATCACAGTGTACAGATGGCCAAACTGACTTCAAACCGTCTGTATCCTCTGATTAATATTGACCGCCTATGATTTTGACCACTAGAGAAACATTTCAAAGCTGAAGTATAGAGTAAACGGTGCTATCTCACACAGACTTTAGCCCCCAGACCTTTGGATCTGGAATCAGTCGTGTAAAACGTGCCTTTCCTTTGTTTCCCATTTCAGAGCTGATTCCAGATCAGAAGGCAGACAGAGAGGCATGGGAAGTCAATAGAAGCAGGCCTGGGTGACATGGGTTAATCTATAGTAGTATGGAGGTTTTCTTCAGGCTAATTAAGTTTACGATTCATCTAATCAACTCTGGGGAAAGAGCAAGCCTGAAGAGAACAAGACAATACTTATAACCCTGTAACGGCATTGTCTGTGGTTGCCAGAGTGTTGCTTGCTGGCCAAAAAGTGTCAAAAATGCCCATTTTGGTCTGTAAAATGGCTTGTATGCTACACCATTAAAACATTTGGGTTTGGTAATTTTAAGGTCACCAGGGCTACTTTTTTCTGATCAGAAATACAGTAAAAAAAGTAATACTGTGAGTGTGAACTGTTACTCCATTACATAAAACAAATGTTTTCTATTTTAATATATTTTAAAATACTTTTTTTTTCTGTGATGGCAAAGCTAAATTTTCAGCAACCATCACTCCAGTCTTCAGAAATCATTCTAATATGCTGAATTGGCGTTCGTGAAACATTTCTTATTATAACCAATGTTGAAAAAAAAATTGTGCTGCTTAATATATTTGTGTAAACTGTGATAGATGTTTTTTTAGGATTATTTGATGAATAGAAAGTTCAAAAGAACTGCATTTATTTAAAATGGGCGTTATTTATAACATTATAAATGTCTTTACTGACTCTTTCAATAAGTTTAATGCATCCTGGCCGAATAAAAGGAAAGAAAGAAAGAAAGAAGAAAGAAAGAAAGAAGAAAAGAAGAGAAAGAAAGAAAGAAAGAAAGAAAGAAAGAAGAAAGAAACTTCCTAGTCTCATTAGCCAAATCCAGACCTGATGTATGTGTATGTGCGAGTCTTTGACCCATGCTGGACCTTACGGCAGCAGGAGAGGATGATCCTGATTAGTAAAGGAGGTCTATGTGAGAACTAACCAGATCACACACACACACACACACAACACACAGATGGAAAGCCTCCTGCCAAACGCTCATGTGACCCTTTAAATCTGTGAATGGAATTAGCCAAGAGAGAAGGAGAGTGAAAACAGAAGTGAAGGTCTCAACATCTGTAGCAGCAGGTGGCACAGACCCCGATCAGCTTTATTACTCTTAAAAGAAAAAAGAAAAGAAAAAACAACACAAGAAATACGGTGGAGAATGAGCTAAACTGATTCTCTGTTTCATATTCGGTCTGCGTTCGCATATTATAGCTTAAGTGAGGAGGCTCTGTTTCCCAGAACTGTCATCACGTACCTGCTCCTGCACACACACAAATACACAGATTCAAACAAACACAGAGTGATGAGAGATGTTCAGAGCGAGACCACACACACACACACACTCGTACCATGCTGCAGGGGTTTAGGAGGCCCAGGCCCCCTGGGGGCCCGCTCTCAGGAACACACCGTTCCCCACACATCAGCACGAGTTTAATAATCAAACCATGTGTGTGAGACGATCAACGTCCTTTTAATTATTTCTAAATAGTTTAAATTAACACCCCACAAACGTCTGGATGTATTTCTGCACACAAAAGTGTGTTTGTGTAAACATGTGTTCCTTATATTTGCATCACACAGCCCCTGAACACACTTCTGGCTGTCTCCGCAGGGAAGGCGCCTTTGTTTCACCATAATATAGCCCTGTGTGTGTTTGTCTGGTGCAGCAGGCTGCAGTTATTCTGCCACATCAGCTGAGAGCCATTTTCACAGCTCCTGTTGCTGAGAGCTCGTAAAGCCTCCAGCAGACCCTGCACCACACACACAAACACTCACAATTTCCCCTATTTCTCACTCCAGGGTACTGAGAAGACGCTATATAAGAGCTCAAATGTTTTTCACACACATTCATGCAGTACAACCCTTTATCTAATATACACACACTAGTTTACTTAGCTATCTACAAAGGAGATAACATTATTATAGAAATATTTGTATTTTTTGACTAACCAAATTCTCAACCCTAAATCTCTTAAAATATTTTTTTTACATAGGGAAATAAATAAATGTACTTAACTTACTTACTGCTCTTTTACTTTCTAATCATCAAAGAATCCTCAAATATAGCCTACATATTAAAATGATTTCTGAAGGACCATGCAAAAACGGATTGTAAACTATTGAAAATGGTAATATATTACATAATATTACTGTATTTTGATCAAATAAATGCAGCCTTGTTGAGCATAAGAGACTTCTTTAAAACAGTGTGTATGTGTGTGTGTGTGTGTGTGTGTGTGTGTGTGTGTGCGCGTATAAATACATATTTAT
>QVTF01012073.1:35000-144395 GCA_003573665.1 Oxygymnocypris stewartii | reverse complement strand
TGTGTGAAGGAGGAGAGTGTGTGATGATGTAGAGAGAGTGTGTTGGGGTGTATGTGTGAGAGAGAGAGAGCCGAGACAGTGTGATGAGAGTGTGTGTGTGTGTGTGTGTGTGTGTGTGAGTGTGTGTGCGTGCGTGAGGAATGTAGGACATTCAGCTCTCAGGATAGGTGCGGTGCATCGAGTGTCGCTCTTTTCTCTCGTGCACCACTCAAACTAGTTTGACAGGTCGCTCTACTTCACACTAGAGTGACAAGGATCTGACGGGTCACGTGACACATGTGGCTTCAGCAGAAATACATGCAACTGTTGTTTTTATCTGTACAGCTAATCATAAGCATTAGAACCTAACCTTAGCAGTTATCCCCCATCATATGTTACACTCAGTTGTGTTTGTATCGAAGCTCTCATTCACTAGACACACATCCACTTTAACACTAGATGATCTGACACCAGTGTTACCTAAACCAGTTTAACCTGCACAGGTGAAGCAAATCACAGCGAGGTGGTCACGTGACTCAGAGAATAATCATATAGTGCGAACATAAATCAATGCGGTGACATTGAATCTCTTCATTTACGTTTAAAATGATTAGTATCGTAGCCGACTGCTCTTGTAACTCTCCAAACTAACCCACCATTGAGGACACAACACAATAAACTGGACAAAATAAAGCTTTATAGCTGCATTGTTCCACATTTGAAGCTTTTGCGCTGTTTTCAGTTTCAGTTTGCTTTGTTTTTTTATACTTTTGTATAATTATTTATATTAGTGATGCTTTGTTTCAATATAGCCTAGACTTTCTTGGTCGTGTTAGTACAGTTTACATTAATTGCCATCATATAAATCAGCGTTATGTTTTTATTGGTTCACAACCTACATAAAATATATGCGCTTATGTCGCCATAATGTAATTTTGGACAAGTAAATGTACTTTTTCAATCATAAAAATGACTGCACTTAAAAATATGTCATAATATTCAAAGCGTCGGGGAAAGTCGCGAGAGTCTGGTTTCACCTGAAGCGCGTGAAAAGGTAAAAACACACCTGTTTGCTTATGAAGTCAAGAATAAACTTACCCAAAGATCTGAGCCCCAATCCATGACCTCTGCAGACCCGATAGGAAAGCACTGCAGCCTGTCTGTCTGTCTGTCACAGTTTGTTCGAGGTGTTATTTCTGCTCTTCACCTGTGAGGTGAGGTGAGGTGGTCTCGCGACTGAATGATGTCACCTCATCACACCGGAGCTCAGGCTGCTTCTGAATCACTGGCCGTTCTCAGTCGATGGACATTTGACAGATAATAACTAACTCCGGAGATATTCAGATATTATGATCCGAGATGATGACAGAGGCGTTTGTGAACAGATTTGTTGTAAGCACTGCTCGGCATGCGGTGGACATCCAAACCCCGCCCACATCCAAGTGTGACGTCACAAGCCACGCCCGTGTCCAAATACGTCACATTCTTATCATTTTTTAAACAGGAAAAAGAATCGATAAGAAGATGATAAGGCGAATTGTTTGCCAATCGCTATAAGGAAGAAGTTTGCTGTGTTGGTAAGTAAAAAAAAAAAATGTGTAAAAAATGTCCTGTTAGTTTTGTTTATTTGCTGGAAAAGATTCAGTGGTATGTCCACATCTTTTGTACTGAAATATGGGAACAATTTCTCTGGAAATCCACCCGTGAAGGTGCACAAACTACTTGTAAAACTTATGAACTAAGTTTTATTTCTGTGTTTTGGATCACTTCTAAATTAAATCAGAAATATATGTTGGATGTTGTGAACGAAATCTTCTACAGATCTGGGAGCCCAAAGACAAGCCACAGAGAGGCATCATGACTTTCGAACTCATTTATTATATGTAAAACAGGCCTTTTTATATGGGACCAGTGGGGGGAGGTCCACAAAATGACCAAATAAGGTATAGCAGGACATAGCATTACAGCCCAAGAATGCATAGACTATATCCCCTCCTCCACCTAGCCAAGGAGCCATGTGTCTTCAGTGAGATTACAAGTATTACCCTTCATTTATGTGGCTTTACATTCATTTATGCGGAAATTAAATCTAACACTATTGTTTCTGAAGGGGTCGATGAATCTCAGCTCTCCTTTGTTGACGACCAGCAGCATAATTCATATCTTGGACAGGTTTATTACCTTCCTTTTATTTGCCATCTACATTACGATAACACCAATAATTATTTTTCTGGATCCATTTTTCATCCCAGCACACACAACAATGATGTAGTTCACTATTGTTAATGTCTTAATAATTAAATTATTAAAAAATACATACAATAATGTGTCTATTGAGAACTTGCAGTGCATGTAATAACAGTGTTGGTTCTCAGTGGACCCCCAGCCCTGCCCATTTCGCATGTCTCCCTCATCTATCACACCTGATTCAACTAATTAGCTCATTAGTGGAGACTACAAGACCTGAAGTGGGTGTGTCAGATATAGGGAGTCATACAAAGTGTGCAGTCTTGGGGGTACTTCATGGAGAGGTTGGAGAACCACTGGCAATAACTGATAACTCCATTATCAGATAACTTAAATAGAACGCCTTGTGTTATCATCTAATAATTATTGTAATTACAACATGCCCATGGACACTGGATTTGATGGTGTTTTTGGTCCATGCTGGACTGATAAGGTCTCGGATTTAATCAAAAACATCTTAATTTGTGTTCTGAAGATGAACGAAGGTCTTATGGATTTGGAACGACATGAGCGTGAGTCATTTTCCTTTTGGGGTGAACTATCCCTTTAAAAATGTCCTGGCTCTTCCAAGCCAATAAAGTTCATCCATCCATCATTAAAGTGCTCCACACTGCTCTGGGGAGGGGGGTAATAAAGGCCTTCTCATGTGCTTGTGTCAGAGAAATTATATAATATTAATATAATCTACAATATTTTACAATTCTCCATTAAAATACCTTCAAAATTATATGGAATTGGACAAAAAATGACTGAGCTACAGCCGTCTGAAGGCGATGGAGTCAGCAGATCTGATTTAAAGAAAATCGAGCTGAAGTTTTCTATGGATTCCGAAACAATATTTTCCATTTAAATATTATTACATTATTAACAATATTAACATTAATAGTTATTATATTATTAATCACAATATAGCTATTTGCAATGTCAGTCAGCGCGATTGTTTTGTTTTCATCAGCATGTGTTCTCAATTCCAGTCCACTCGTACCCCCCCTCTTCACATTTTGTATGTTTCTCTTATAACGTATGACGTTTGTACTATTCGACCATAAGTGCCCTACGAAGTGGACATCACATCACAGGATATTCCGCCATGATTCCAGTTCGAAGCGAACGTATGTGTTCCATTTAAAGGGCATTGAAGTGTGCGAGACGTGATTTTAAATTGTATTTATTTACAGAGATATACATATGTCACACCAATCAGAACATGTTGATCTCAACATGAAACATTAGCATATTGCCCGCCCACTTGTTGCGCGCACAGACCTGGGAAAACTTGATTTTTGCATTGGTCTGAATGAAAATGCTTTTATTATTTGCCACTAGGTGCTGCTTTTGTAGCATTAAAAATAGCTGTTTCCCCGGTAACGGCTGTACACAAAGGCTCACAAACACCGCTTTAAATGAAATCGACCAATCAGATCACTCACTGCAGAGTAGTGTCACGCAAAAGAGGCGTTTGGAAAAATGAATCGTTGAGCAAACCATTTGGGAGTCGTTGAACAAATACGGTAACCTGTTGGTGGGGACTCCCAAAACCAAAATATGAACCTTTCCTTAATCCATAAACAGTGGGTTTAGTTACTTAACCCAATAACCTACTTTAAAAAAAGATAAACCTTTGATTAAAGAGCCTTCGATTTGTCTGATTTAATTGATATGCAGTACCATTATCAGCATGCGGAGGAAGATTCAGCTCTCGTCACGTCTGATTGAATTAATGCGCCGCGTCAAAGGCAGAAAGCTTGGTCAGTTTTAACTGTGCTTGAGGCTATGATTTCATTGGATAAATATGAGCTGAACGTTTCGATGGCCTTTTTTCATTTAATCTTGCCTACATATAAGGGCTGATAAATTAAGACTAATGAACGCAACAGTGTTTTTGCGGTCCACGTGCTGGCAGAGAAGTAATTAGGATTTTCAAGAAGCCCGTCAACTGTTTTTATTCAGACCAATGTGAAAATCCACCAATATTTTTACATACCATTGTAAATGTGAATCTATATTAGCTATATTAGCTAAAAATCTAAACAATTAGGACACTATATATGTATGTGTCTTAAGCTAATATAATAGATACATTTGACTTATCCCTTTCACTAAAAATGGTTTAAAAGCTGACAATTGATCTCTATCATCTTTTTTTATTTTGTGAAACCTGTCTGAACTGTAAATAATTAATTTTACAGTTTAATCTGTTACCATAGACATTGCCCTACCCTGCTCATAGTCTTCATTTTATTTGTGTAGCTCTTAAAAAAAGCCATAATTTAGTCTGAGACTGGCATAAATCTCGTGCAAAGTTTGCAAATTTCACATGTGATATCCATATAATCACCTTTTGAAATATTTCTGTGACATGACATTTGTTTTCATCACTCAACTCAATCTTTTCCCACAAAATGACGGATAAAGATTCTCATTTCAAGTGATAATAAAACAAAGTAATTGAATAAGTGAGTAAATGAATGATCACATAAGTATGGAACACAAAATGTGTACAAACATAATTGTACAGTAACGAGTGAAGCTCCACAGTCATATTATCCTATCATTAACATGTAAGATGCACTTGGGGGGATGCCTTAGTAGTGATTAGGTGTGGTGATAAAGCTCACCAGAAAATCTAATTTAATTTCCAATCAAAAATAATGTTCACTATTTGCTTTTGTCAGTGTAGGCTTGGCTGAGAGAAATATAAAATCCCTGCAGCGCACATCTGTTTTAAAGTATGGTGCACAATCTTTCCCACAATCCCAAAGTTGCGGGCAAGTTCTCTGAGTTGTTTTGTGCAGGCATGTCGTCATCTATTATGGACTCACTATCAGATGAATCACTGGATGATACAGTGACCACAGTGTAATCTGGAAGGACTGCTTCTGAAATATGAGGTCTGTAATTGATGACAGGCTGTGTGTGTGTATAATATCCCATATCCACCAGAAAGTCCTCTAAACTCATCCTCCTGATGATCATGAGAAGTCCTCTGGAGATACGGTAAGTGGTGTTTGGATCGTAGTTTGATCGGTCGTTGTGTTGAGTCACATAAACTTTATCAAACCACTCCTCCTCATCAAGACTGACAATGATACGGTCCGTGTTGCTGTTGTGCTCATCAGTATGGTCATCTTCTGAGACGTAATCGGGAAGATCTTCAGCTCCTGGTGAATTTAGATTGCCAACAACATAGTAAGGAAAATCTACGTCTGGAAGGAGTCGTTTCCCATCTTGGTCAAATCTGTTCTCAAAGTCAGTGAAAACCAAAATCTCCATTGGCAGGGTCACATTCAGAGAGCATGTTGTTGTTTTCAAAAGAAACGCATTCATTGGCAAACCAGTAGAGGAGTTTGAGTCCATGTCTGGGCCAAGGTCGACCAAACCTAGTGTTCCTCAGCTGGGATAATTCATTTAATGTTTCCACCATGGTCCTGCACCTTCAGAAGAGGAATGCATGTACAGGTATTAAAATACAAGATCACTGAAGGATGCGTCAAATATGTTCTTGTGTGATTTGAAACACTTATGAGCAGTATTTTATACAATATCTCCGCTATAATGGGATTTAGTTTTGTGGTTAGAGATGTGGATCATTTAGATGTTATCATGGCAATGTTATTTGAACTGGGGATACAGTCTTAACTGTACATTTGCAATGTTTGTTATTTCATTGCATTTCACCAGTGTTTATTATTTGCTTTATTGATGCGTTGTCATTTATTGGGGTGTTTTGGTTTTGATCGGAGAAGTATAAATCCTGTCAGGTCCACTGCATAAGGACGCTTTCAGTTATTTCTGGTATCATTGTGTAATAAGAGTTTACAGAGATAAGTGATAGAGTCATTAGTGATCATTTGATACTTTTATCCAGAGGCGCACAGTTGTGAAGTATTTTTACTTAAGTAAATTCAAACCGTATCTGTACTTTATCTGTTTTTCTTTGGAAAACTTTTACTTCACTACATTCCGAGGCATAATGTCTTACTTTTTACTGCACTACGTTTCATATTAAATATAATTTAATACTTAAGAATATTTACAATGTAGCTCTTTCTTGGCTGGATCAGAACTTTCTTTGTCTTAATGAAAATAAGACTGAGATTGTTGTGTTTGGTCGTCCTGGGGATTTAAGTGCTTGTGTAGATGCACTTGGTCATTTAGAATTGTATGTTCGTCCATTTACAAGGAATCTCGGTGTGATTTTTGACCGTGCTTTTAAATTTGAAAAACAGATTAGTTCTGTTGTAAAAGCCAGTTTTTTTTCAACTGAGACTGTTGGCTAAAGTCAAGCCCTGCCTGCCGTGTAATGAGTTTGAAAGTGTAAGTCATGCTTTTATAACATCTAGACTGGACTATTTTAACTCGTTGTATGTTGGTTTGGATCAGTCGTCTCTTCAACGCTTACAGTTAGTCCAGAATGCAGCAGCTCGGCTCTTAACTGGGACAAAAAAGTATGAGCACATTACCCCAGGTCTTAGCTTCACTACACTGGCTTCCTGTCCGCTTCAGGATTGAGTTCAAGATTTTATTGATTGTTTTTAAGATTTTACATGGGTTGGCACCTGCCTATTTATCAGAGCTTTTACATGTCCACACTCCTGTTAGAGCACTGAGGTCGTCCAATCAGGTACTCCTGGATGTTCTGAGAGCCAGATTAAAAAATAAAGGTGACCGAGCTTTTTCAGTGGTAGCACCTAATTTGTGGAATAGTTTACCTGTACACATTACATTTACATTTACAATTTTAAAGTCATTTCTTAAGACACCTGTATTCCTTGGCTTTTATTTGAGTTGAAACATTGTGACAGTTTTTACTGTATTTATTTTGTTTGTGTGGGAGCTTTTCCGGATATCGTGAAGCACTTTGGTCAACCATGATTGTTTTTAAATGTGCTATATAAATAAAATTGAACTTGTACTCAAGTAAAACTTTTTAATTATGAGTAAAAGTATAAGAAAGTACTAGATTTCTAATGTCATTAAGTATTAAATTATATTTAATATGAAACATAGTACAATATAGTGCATTGGAATGTTATGAAGTAAAAGTTCTCTTTTATAGGTTAACTCAACCCTGTGTAGCTATGACACAATAGGAACGCATTGTGGGAACGCATTGTGCAAACCCTCTGGGTGTGCCGATTGTCTGAAGCCCGTATAGAATCACGCCAATTCATTGGCTGAAGGCGCGGATGCCGCCTCGACGTTCTTACCTCACATCCTAATACTGACGATCACGCCATCTGCTCTTCAGATTTCTCTGCCTTCAAGAAGTGGCCATATTAGCCCTTCTGTTGTGGTTTTTCTGGCCCGATTTTGGATAGCTTTTCTTTGGGATTCTTCATTTGCACTTGAGCAACTGCAATATTGGACCTCTGTTCTCCTTGTGGTTAAGTGCTATGGATTTTCATTGCTGTCAGCCGCCGTGTTCTTGCTTCATCACGAGCGACAACCCTCACAGTAAGTGTGTTAAGTGAATGGGTTTTTCGCAAGCGCACGAGGTGGTTTACGGCATTTCGAAATGTAAATTATGCCTCATAACCCTCCTCTATAGAGCGTGTCATCCATTTGTCCCCGTCACGCCCCAGAGGTTGCAGAGGCCCTCAGCGAATCCGTGACCTGGGGTTTGGATGTGGAGCTCGAGGCGATGGAGAGCAAGCAGACGGGTCTCACCCTTTCTATTCCTCTCTCACCTGAGAATGCGAACGCGAATTTGCCGGTTGAATTCATGTATGATTATTTATGCCCTAGCCCGGAGGCACGCAATGGCGTTTCCTTCGGGCAAGAGGACGTTTTATTCACCGTGGCATCCGACTCGGAGTATTTCAGGCCTGCTTTAGCTGACGCTCTCCTGCCTAGCGGTCAGGAAGCGTGGCCTTCCGCAGCCTACTCAGAGCTCTTTGACGTGCTTTCGCGCACAACTGAGAAGCTCTCTATTGATTGGCCCGATGAGCCCTGCGAATAAACTTGACGAGCAGTTATCAAAATTCAAGGCCTGAATGGAGGAAACTGCCATTTTCCAGCGATCTGCATCATGAGATCTCCAGATCCTGGAAGCAGCCTTTCTTTGCCCGCCTTACTAACGCGGCAGCCGCTGACTTCACCAACCTAGTGGGCTCTGTGGAGCAGGGCTACACCGCCATTCCAGCGATTGAGGACACGTTGGCCACACTCCTCTCGCTATCTTCGGTGCCTTCCAGGAAGCCCCGCCCCCTCCTTCCAACTAATCCATGTAGGACCACTCCCGCCCTTATCGGTCCTACATGGCAGCTGATCAGGCAGGCATGGCCATCCTCCAAACCTACCAGGCGGATATCCTAAAGAAGATGGACGAGGGCAGCAGTCTAACTCCAGAGGCAGTCAAGGAGCTCCACATAGCCACAGACTTGGCCCTGAGAGCCACTAAGCACACCGTGCTCGCTAGAGGGCCCGCTATCAAAATAGGGGCAAGACCACTTTTGGGTAGGGGTATGTTTGTTTCAGTGATTTCAAATATCAATATTGGCTTCTAGAAATCACTTGCCCATATTTAAATTGATAGGTATATGTCAAAACACGTGAACTTTTCTTCATCATCTTGTAATTATTATCATTATTATTATTATTATTATTATTCGCGTCAGGGAATAAGTTCATTCAACTCAGAGTATTACGTTTCTGGTTAAGACTCAAGACATTCTGAACAGAGCAACGAAGAATCACTATGAAAACGGACGTTAAGAAAAATGTGCCATGCTGTTTCTTTCTTCTTCTTTTGTTCAGTGGTCATTTACATGCTTAGTGCATATTGCCACCTAATTGATGGTAGGCCAATCATTTTCTTTTTTTTATCTTTAATCCTTGAGAATGTGAATTATATTGTTTGTTTAATGCTAATTATATATATATATATATATATAATTTATTTCACTTCACATACTAAAAAAACAAACGTATAGCCTGAATGCATTGTAAGTCGCTTTGGATAAAAGCGTCTGCTAAATGCATAACTGCAAATGTATTGTCATATCAGATAAGTATTTGTATTATAGAAATACATAATAGAAATGCCGATCAATGTGTGAGATGATAATATAAAATGTAATAAATATATAATATAATAAATTAAACATTACCTTGTCATAGTGTTTTATAAGTTATACATCTAACTGTTAACAGATAGCAATAATATATAATAACCATATTAGAATAATTACCTTATTTATTACTTATATTAGCACATATATATAATAGGCTATATTTCAAAATGTAATATTATATAATGTTGTGCGCTATCTGTCACGCCAAATGAAGGCTCGTCAGTAGATCACGCTTGCTCTGATAGCACTGAAGTGAACTAACCCTGGAACATATCCAACTCCAGAGCAGGCTATCTTCAGAGAGCAAGTTACTATGAACTTACATACCCTGAAAGTTACCTCCGATTTTGGAACCGAAAGCTGAAGTTATCCACTCACTTATCCTCAAACATACCCGGGTATGTCCCATAACCTGCTTTCTTGAATATACCCCTGGAGGTGGCAGTGGTGGTTCTACATTGAATTACTCTCTGGCCGAGCCCCCCTCTGAGCCCACACCATCCGAATCGAGGCAGTAATTAAAGCAAAATGAGTCCTTAGCAAGTATTGAGTACATATACGGTAAATGAACATACTTTCCAGAAGGCCAACAATACACTAAAAGTTTTTTTTATTGGTATTATCAAGTATTCTAATTTATTGAGATTTGTGTTAAATGTGAGCCAAAATCACAACAATTAAAAGAACCAAAGACTTAAACTACTTCAGTCTGTGTGCATTGAATTTATTTAATACACGAGTTTCACAATTTGAGTTAAATTACTGAAATAAATGAACTTTTCCACCACATTCTAATTTATTGAGATGCACCGGTTTCATACATTTTCTCTTCCTACTTCCTTGTTCAATTTGAATAGATTTATAGTGTTAGAAATAAATCAAATATAATTAAAAATCTTGTTTAATATATCAATTTAAACATTTCGGGAGCTTCCTCAACTTTACTACATCAGCATGTTTAGTAGATAAAGAGAAAAGCTAAATTTAGCCTATTGCAGTATTCCTCGTTGTTTTGTTCCTTGTGTTTTGTGATCAGCAGAGAGCTGCTCATTCCCTGTAAAAGAGTTAGAGTTGTTGTTGTTTTTACTTTTATCTTTTTTAATCATAATTTACAATTTTCTGGTTGTCAACAGATTTACTTAAATACTGTGAGCAAACGGCAGCAATCAAGACTGAATCAGTGATGCAATGTAATATACAGTATGTGTAACCCGATCATTTCTTTCACAAGTGGAATAGAAAATGAGATCATACCTCTCTGAAAACCGTCATGTATTTAAATCTGCTGCAGATAAGCTGAAAGACTGTCTGACAAACACTGAACCAGACGCTGAGGCGTGTGTGCCGTTTCTGTGAAGAGTTTGTTAACGTCACGCTTTCACTGCTGCAGGTTTCCAAACTGTTCCTTGTTCCTGGATCCGTCCAAACTGTATCTGATCTTGACTTGAGCTCAACGTGTCCAATAACAGAAACATGTATAATGTGCTCCAGAAACAACATGGGTGTGGTTTAACGGAAGTTCAGTCAGGAAACACAGTCATTTATGAACATTCAGAAATAGGAGGGGCTTCTGCTCTGTTGTTCTTGGAGTAAACATGTTTAGTGCTGGTCTAGTTGATGCACCATTGTAGTCATGCTGTTCTCAAACCAAACAGAGCTGGTGAAGCTCGGGTGTGAGTAGACCAACTGTCTGCATGCAAGCAGTGTTTTGACACAAACATGGTTTTTGCTTGTATTTCTACATTTTTAACAAAATAGAAAACAATATAAGATTAAACTTGCTCACCCTTTTGAAATAGAACTGGAAAATGTCACGGTTTAGTTATGATTACATTAATCTATGTCATCTGAAGTTTTAAATAGCAAAGACAAAATTCAAACTAATAACACGTTTCAAAGAATGGGCTCCTGTTTTAAAAGGATCGGAGCACAAATCCATACAAATAAGTAAAAATAAAAGCATAATCATACGCAGTTTGTCCTATAACAGGGGTTTTGAGAAGAGCTCTTTCAATGGTACAGTTAATAACTTGATAATGAAAGTTGTTTTTGACTCATACTGGAAACTCATATGTGTCAAAACCCAGCTGTCAGTCACCGATTCCCAAAAAGTATTTTTTGAATAAAACAATGAAACCGAGATCTGAAGTCAGGTTGGGTTGTACAGAGAAGAAACCTTGGGTACCCGGGAGTCAATGATTAAAGACAAGATGCATGTTCCCGTGGCTCAGTGGTAGAGACGCAAATGTCCCATTTAACCTGAGCTTGTCTTTATTGGGCAGGATGCCGGTGTGTGTGTGTATATATAGGAAAGCAGAAGTTACAGTATTGGGCAATCACAGAATAACACAATGTGTAGCCCACTTGGTGACAGGCAACCAGGCCATAGGTCCCTGTCCAAGCACAGAAGCAAGAGCATCAGCTTTTTTCATCCAAGGGCACTGTGTTCTCCTAAAATCTCACAATGCTGATGTGCAGTCCCTGTGGTCATTCTGACCACAATCAATCAATTAATAATGAAAACTAAAAAGATTACACTAGCTACATTCTTTGCTGAGATGCGCTCCAAATGCAGCATGCTAAGGACATCTGCTGGTTAAAACCATGTAAATGCAACAAGAACAGCATAAACCGAAAGTGATACTGACTCATACGAAAGTATGACTAACGTGTTTTCAAAGTGAAACTCTCTAAACAGTGTGAAGGATTCTAGTCTCATGTACCAAAAAGCTTCAGTTTTTCCTTTTTCCTTTTCCTTTGTCAATTGTAAAGCAGCAGCAGGTCACCTACTTCCACATTAATTTGAAACTACACCCCTAGCACAACGACGCTATAGATCGGTGTGCTGCCCACAAGGCTATTGGCACCAACAACAACATAAAAATATATACATATATATATATATATATATATATATATATTCTATGCAGATGCACTCCCTAACAAAATCGCCCCAATCCTTCCAGGATAATTTTTCATTTGTATTTATTTATTTTTAAAATATAGCTGTTTCTGTATTTATTCATACTGCTGTATATATTGCAGAAATATGATATTTACTATCTACCTTTGGATGATACTAGTAAAGTTCTCTAATTTAAAGAGTTAGGTAGCTGAGTTCATTATTTCGTGCAGAACTCTTATTTGTATTGTATGTATAATTTGTTTTGTCACTTAAATCCCTGGGTCTTACCTGCCACCCCTAAAATGCATCTACGCCATAGGCGGAGTTTGGGGGGGGGCCGGGGGGGGGGCACTGCCCCCCCAGATCAGAGCCAATCGATTTTGTCAGATCTATAAATACAAAAATATTTTCACATTGTCTCATTTTATTTGCATTATCGTATTTTAATGAGTATGTTAAGGCTAAATTATTTGTAATTAATGTAAAAAAAAAATCTCAGTGATGAGAAGAATCAGAAACTGGCTCCGATCTGCGATGTCTCAGGACAGATTTTCCGATCTTTCCATACTGCACATAGAAAACGATTTGACTGCAAATTTATCAGGAGAGAAGATCGTGGACATCTACGCAAATCGGAAAAAGAGGCGGATTCTTCTACATTAGGTAATATATAAGTTTTTATTCCACTCTTTGTATAGCCAACCAGTCGTTGTTGTAAATGTATTTTAAATGAGAAGAGCTCTTTTCCAAAACGCGATAAACGCCAAATTTAAAAAAAATGAGTTCGTCATGCCATTTTGCTGTGTACTGAACCTATTCACTGCTCCATCAATGTTTCATGCCAAATCGCTATATTTCCTTGTTTAAAATGTACCTCACTCTCCTAACCTCACAAAGAGGTGCTCTAGCGACTGATGCTAAAAGCTGTAGCCTTTGGCGTTCCTTGTTAGAGCGCCCGCCTCCCGCACCGAGGCTGTAGCCTTTGGCGTTCCTTGTTAGAGCGCCCGCCTCCCGCGTCGGAATCCCGGGTTCGAGACCCGCTCGGTGTGATGCTGCGGACCCGGGGGGGGTTTAACAATCATTGTTTAACATGTTCAGACTGAGCCAACAGACCATTTTAACATGATAAATTGAATATTAACAAAATGTATGGGTCTAGGTAAAAAAATGTAATTTTCATGAAAACTATTAAAATGGATTTATAGCGTTTTGGAAAAGAGCTCTTCATATATAGGCTATAAATAATTGAAAATGTAGAAAATATGGTATATACGGTGTGTAAAAAAAAAACATCAGAGCTCATGGTCTACCGGTAGGTGCCCCCCCAGGCAAAAATGTGAAACTCCGCCTATGATCTACGCTCCTAAAAATAAAGGTGCTTAAAAGGTTATTCACAGTGATGCCATAGATGAACCATTTTTGATTCCACAAAGAACCATTCAGTCGACGGTTCTTTAAAGAACATCTCTTAGCTTTTTATAATCTGAAGAGCCTTTCACCACAGATAGCCTTTTGTGAAACAGAAAGCTTCTTCAGATTTTAAAGGTTTGTAGTGGGGTGAATGAGAGCACAGATATAGTTGTAGCTGAATTAACCCCAGATGGTGATTTATTCACACAAATGCCAAAGTGCAGTGAAGACTGTGTGAAGTGCAGCTCGACTGGGTTTCAGTCTGTCTCTGTTTGGGGATAGAAAACACGCATTAGTTCTGTCTCTCATGGAGCCTCGGTTTAACTCTCCCAGTGTGTCTTCTCTCCCCACTTTAAAGAGCAGCCCTCATGAGCGGCAGGTGTGCCTGTAGTGGTGCGTGGCCCGTAACAAGGGTGAAGCGGCGGCCCCAGAGGTAGTACTTCAGCTCCAGGACTGCCCACTTTATGGCCAGGGCCTCCTTTTCGAGCGCCGCATACCTTGTTTTCGCAGGAGAGAGCTTGCGGTTAATGTTGACCACGGGGTGCTCCTGTCTGTCCTTGGTCTGGGAAAGGACCACTCCCAAGCCGGTACCTGAGGCGTCGGTGTATAGGACAAAGGGGCAGCTGAAGTCCGGGGCGTGGAGGACCGGCGAGGTTGTGAGGGCCTTCTTCAAGGTCTGAAAAGCCTGCTCGGCCTGAACGTCCAGTTCACCTTCTCTGGCTGCCCCTTCTTGGTCAGGTCTGACAGGGGGCTAGCTATAGAGGAGAAACTGGAGATAAAACATCGGTAGTTGCCCGCCAAACCCAGAAAAGCTCGTACCTGGGTTTTGTTGGTGGGCCGGGGAAACTTCCTGACAGCTTCCAGTTTCCTTTCCTGTGGCATGATGAGTAGGGTTGGGTACCGAAACCCGGTACCAATATGGCACCGGTACCTATGTAACCGGTATGTAATAGAACTGAATCAGAACACAGATTTCGGTGCCTCATTTCGGTGCCATGCCGGAGCGATCGGTTTAAATATTTATCCTTGTTTCTCTGAAACGGACGTAAGAAGCATCATCACTGGCACGTGAAAAATAATTTCCCGACTGAGAAAATGCACGTGAACTCAATTTGGAAAGGTCTTATACTACAAGTCCAACAAATCTTTGTAGTAACGCGAGTGTGCGGTTTTCACATTCAGACTTAAAAGCACAACTCGGGAAATGAGAGCTTTCGAGGAGCGTGTGAATGCAGTGATTACACATGCTCTGACGACAGCAGGTTGCCTTCCATTAAGTAGCTAAGCTACTATTACATCGATTAGCAATGGATTATAAATGTACTTTATTATGAAAATACTAGAGATGGCTTGAATAACACCGATAAACTATACATAGTCGTAGTAGATTGTTTATTGTATTTATTTTATCATTCAAAGCGTTTATATCTTCTGTTTACTTATTCATATCCCTGGAGCATAATTAGTTCGCTACTTCTGTGACTGGATCTGTGGATTTTATGTGTGAGGGCACCCTCTGGCGTCCAGTATGAATGAAAAAGACATCACCCCCCCTCCCACAGACAAGGCTTGAACCTAGTCCTAGACTAAAATGTAACTCTTAGCTGTTTTAACTGAAATAAACTTGCATTGACTGATCCTAAAATATATCAGTGCATTTGTTTTATCAAGATGCACCCCAGTAATGTTGTTTTTTCTAAGCATGTTTATAAAAAATACTTAAATGTCCTAATTAAACCATGATCTAATCCTGGTTTAGTCTAAGCCAGTGGTCTCAAATTCAATTCCTGGAGGGCCACAGCTCTGCAGAGTTTAGCTCCAACCAGCTCCAAATCACACCTGCTTGGAAGTTTCTAGTAATCATGAGGAGTATGATTAGCTCGATCAAGTGTGTTTGATTAGGGTTGGAGCTAAACTGTGCACAGCTGTGACCCTCCAGGAATGGAGTTTAAGACCAATGGTCTAAGCCCTGTCTGTGAAACCGGGCCCATGTGTTTAGTACTAATGACCAATCCAATAATTATTATTTATTTTTTATAAGTATCGGTTCAGGCACCGTTTAGGTACCGGTTTAAAAGTATCGATTTGACACCGGTATAAAAAAAAAAAAACGATACCCAACCCTAATGATGAGTCCCTGGCCGATCTTGTACCCCAAGTACTTCGCTTCCGTCAGGCCGAGATGACCCTTCCGGGGGTTGGTTTTGAGGCCAGCCCATCTCAACTCCATCAGCACCCTCCGCAAACGCTCCAGGTGGGCTTCCCAGCTCTCCGAGTGGATAACAACATCGTCGAGGTAAGCTGCGGCGTATTCTTGGTGGGGACGGAGTATCACATCCATTAGCCTTTGAAATGTGGCGAGAGCCCCATGAAGTCCAGACAGGAGAACCTGGTACTGCCAGTGGCCACTAGGGGTGCTGAAGGCTGTCTTTTCTCTAGACGAGGGCGACAGAAGCACCTGCCAGTAGCCTTTGGTGTGGTCTAATATGTGTGTGACCTTGTCTTTCCCATTCGATCCAACAGTTCGTCCACAAACAAACAAATTAAGCTCAGATGAGCTCTATTTGTCACATACACAATTATACAGAGTATAAAGTATCGAAATGTGTTCTCTGCATTTAACCCATCCAAGTGCACACACACCTGGAGCAGTGGGCAGCCACATTGCGGCGCCTGGGGAGCAGTTGGGGGTTCGGTGCCTTGCTCAAGGATCTCACCTCAGTCGTGGACCCTTCCTGCCAGAGCCGGGATTCGAACCCACAACCTTGGGTTACCTCGGGTTTCAAGTCCAACGCTCTATCCATTAGGCCACGACTGCACTCGGGGCAAGGGTCAGCCGTCGAAGGTGGAGACATTGTTCAACTTCCTGAAGTCGTTGCAGAAGCGGAGGGTGTTATCGTGCTTGGGTACCATCATGATAGGGCTGGGCCAGGCGCTGTGCGATGGTTCGACGATTCCCAGTTCAAGCATCTCTTTCACCTCTTCCTCTATAGCCGGCCTGCGAGCCTCTGGTATCCGGTAGGCATGTTGCCTGACGACGACTTCAGGTGGTCTGCAAATTTCATGGTGTATGACTGTCGTTCTGCCCGGGGTCTCGCTGAATACATCAGAAAACTGACTGACCAGGTGTTCCAGTTTGGTCTTCTGTGATCCCGACAGCTGAGGGTCGACATCCATGACCGGTGGTTGTGACTGGGCGAAGGCGGCGAGTTCTTCAGGCCCTGCCATCCATTTTTTTTTGTAAGTTTATGTGGTAAATTTGTTCTACCCGTCATCTTCCTGGCTGACGAACCTGATAGGTGACTGGACCCACCCGCTCCACTACAGTGTAGGGCCCTTGCCAGGTGGCCAGGAATTTTGAGGCAGTTGTCTGGACCAAGACCATGTCGCGGTCTCCCAGCTGTAACTCCCGGGCTTGGGCAGGCCAGTTATAGAGTCTCTGCTGGGCCGTGACTAGGTGCTCCCGGACCAGGGGCATCACTCGGTCAATCCTCTCTATCCTCATGTCCCGTACGTGCTCCACTAGTCTACGGTTCAAGGTTCAAGGTCAAGGTTCTTTTATTCATCACATACTCAATTATACAGGATATAATCAGTAGTGAAATATAAAATGGTTTGGTTATGGTTAGGCTGGTTCTCCCAAGCTTCTTTGGCCACATCCAATAGACCTCTGGGCTGTCTTCCGAACAGCAGCTGAAAAGGTGTAAATTCTGTGGAGGCTTGGGGAATCTCTCTTACTCCAAATAGCATGTACAGGATCATGAGGTCCCAGTCACGCCCGTCTTTGGCTACTACGCGGCAGAGCATCTGCTTCAGGATCTTATTGAATCTTTCCACCAAGCCGTCGGTTTGCATGTGGTAAACAGATGTCCGCAGCTGCTTTACCTGTAGCAGCTGGCAGAGGTCCGCCATTACCTGGGACATGAATGGAGTGCCCTGGTCAGTCAGTACTTCCTTTGGAATTCCCACCCGGCTGGCGAGAAGAAACAACTCCTTGGCAATGTTCTTTGCCGTGGCCTTGCGGAGTGCGATGGCCTCGGGATAGTGGGTGGCGTAGTCCAGGATGACAAGAATGTGCCCATGACCCCGGGCAGACTTTGGCAACAGGCCTACCAGTTCCTTTCCGATCCGCTCAAATGGCACCTCTATGACAGGCAGCGTGATTAGTGGGCTGAGGGGAGGATGACGAAGAGACGTTCTTTGGCAGGTAGGGCAAGCTTGACAGAATCTTTTGACCTCTTCATCTAGCACAGGCCAATGAAAATGATCCCGGATCCTTTGCACACTGTTCATCACTCCCAGATGACCAGCCATGGGGTGAGAGTGGGCCAGCTTGATGACCGTCTTTGTCTTGGCCCGGGGAACTACCAGTAGCAGTTTTCCTCCCCCCACCTGTGGGCTACACAGTATAGCAGGCCATTGCTAATGACAAAGTGAGGGAGGGGATGCGGCGGCGGCTCGACGCACCTGTTTCCAGCAGTGTCGGAGACGTTCATCTTCTCTCTGCTCATGGGAAAAAGAGCCTCCCATCGTCACCTGCTGGAAGACATCAGCATAGACATTGGCCGAATTTTTATTAGTTGACTCACCCTCCCTCTCGCTGTCGGTGGCCAGCAGCACCATCCATCTGGCGGGCGGTCCCCGAGCTGTCCTCCTCCTCTGAGATTCCTGGGTCTTCTCGGCCGGTTGCACCACGGCAGACAGAAGGCGGTCGAACCCCAGCCAATCCCTCCCCAGCAGTAGCGGGACGGGTAGATCTGCCACAATGCCGACCTCTATTGGCCAGTATCCATGTTCAGTCGAGATATGCATGGTGCGGGCTAGGACGTATTGTGTATCTCGGTGTACACACGTGATGGGTAGTATGGGTAGTGCTGTCTTCTGGTCCGGCCACGGTTTGACCACAGAGGGTTGGGCTAGCGTGACCAAGCTGCCGGACTTAAGCACTGCTGATATTGTCTTGCCGTCTACTTTCCCTGACCGGCCGGGGGCTACGGTGGGGACCACACGATGAAGGATGCAGCCGGCCATCCACGCACGGGCAGGGAGGCCCTGGGGCTCAATGGGCATGGGCTCATCATAACCTCGGGGACCGTTGGCCTGCTTACGGTGTGCCTGATGCCTTCGAGCGGACGCCGCTCCATCTCCCTCCAGGATGCCAGGCCCGCTCTATCTCTGGCGTCTCGGGCGATGGACGCCTCGGCCAAGTCGACCGCCTCCACCAGCTCGGCGATCTCCAGAGGGTTATGCATACTGACCGGGCATCTCAGTGTCCTGGGTAGGGCTCGCAGCAGTCGATCCACAATCACTCTTTCGGCGACTTGTTCCACCGACGGAGTCCTGGCTAGCAGCCATAGGTGAGCGAGGCGTGCGAGATGGGCAGCCTAGGTTCGCACAGGGTTCATCTCATCATAGGTCCACTGGTTAAACTGCTTGGCCCCAACAACCAACATGTTGTTGATAACTCCGCCCGGGCGAGTATCTCGGTCTTCAAATAATCATACCATTCGTTTCGGGGGCTTTGTAAAGAATAATAGGCTCATTGCACTTCCCGGTCATGAAGGGAGCGATAAGGCGAGCCCACTTATCTCGGACCCAGCCCTCTCGGGTCGCTATCACCTCGAAGGTGTGTAGATAGGCTTCCACATCATCCTGGTCCGTTAGCCGTACCAGCAGTTGATGGGCCTTAACACCCGCGTCTGGGAGGGGTAGGCAACCCGCAGCGCTGGCTTGAAGCTGCTCGGTCATTATATTCCTGCCAAGCTGCCAACCTCTCTGTAAGCTGCTGCTGCCGAACAGTTATTTCTGTGAGACGGCTGATTATCTCTTCCATCGTCGTGGAAGAGAGAGCGGCTTGCTGAAAGGTGAGAGACAGAAGAAACCAACAACCTGGCGTTAGTGATCAATTCTCAATTCACGATCATTCCCGCATTCTCCACTATATGTAGCGGGGTGAATGAGAGCACAGACAGTTGCAGCTGAATTAACCCCAGAGGGTGATTTATTCACACAAATGCCAAAGTGCAGTGAAGACGTGATGGCCCAATGTGGCTTGTGCAGCAAAGTGTCTGTGTGAAGTGTCTGTCTCTGTTAGGGGATAGAAAACACGCATTAGTTCTGTCTCTCGTGGAGCCTCGGTCCAACTCTCCCAGTGTGTCTTCTCTCCCCACTTTAAAGAGCAGCCCTCAGGTGCAGGTGCTTGGTGGTGATTGTGAGAGCGATGTTTCCAGGGCGACGATGATCCACTCCCTGGCGGCTCGCCACAGGTTCTTTATGGAAACATTCAGACAGAAAGGTTCTTCAATGGCATCATTAGTATTGTAGAGCATTTAATCAGCTGTACTGGTCATAATTTCACAGATTGTGACATGGCGAGACTGTGTACTACATCCATGATACATTGGTGTCTCTATTATGAGACTGTGTTGCCTTATCCTATGAGGATAAATAAATATTCATGACAGCACATATGCTTCACATGATAGACATCTCAGACTGAGAGATCATAAGAGAAGTGTTCAGTGCTCTAAATCAGTGTTGGTTTCGGTGTTGTAACTGTTCCAGAATGTTGCATGGATTTCATGGAATGTTGCAATCATCATTCCTATACAATGACTGCATTTTCGCATACTATAAATAGTCTTTCATACCTAAGAGTAGCACTGAATGATTCAGTGGGATCCATGTTTCTCTGTTTTTGTAGTGATTATGCCATTCAAAGACGTAGTCTGACTGCACTTAAACTTAGCTCACACATTGCCTTAAGTTTTCAGATTTGTCTGTATCCCTCATAGTGCCTATCTACAACAATGTTAATTTATTTTATGCAAGGTCTTGTTCTCAGTTTTTGCTTAATGTATAATTGTATTTGTAAAACATAATCCAAATTAATTAAAACACATATTAATTACTGATATTCATATTTAGGTGCAATGACATTCATTGGTAACCACACTATTTTATGCATTTAAAAATCTGACAAAAATGACATACGGTAAAAGGCTTGTTCCATGTGCACTTAACTTATTTTTACACAATTAAGCTACATAAATGCAAATTAGACGTGTACATAATTTGAAAAAGTACAGTGTATTGGGAACAAAAAGCTTTAAGAGCAAACAGTGATGAACTTTATGAATTTTTAATTTATAATCTCTTTTACTGAATTTCAAAAATACAAAACAATTATCTAGATATTTAATTAAGAGTAAATCCACATAAGGATGCACTCACTACATAAAAATGAATACAATAAAATGATAATTAAAGGGCATCACAAATTTTAAAAATTAATTAGCGGTGCTGATTACATTGACTGGCATCATGCAGTTAAATGTTGGCAGGCAGATCATTTCAATTTCATATAGGAAGGAATTTCCTGGAATAGCTGACATGCTCATCTACTCACGCTAGCTGTGGAAGTTTCTTTATTATACAATACATATTTCTACAGTCTTTAAAGATAACGATTAGAATTCAGCAATCAGTGTTGTTTGTTTCATCTGTGAGATCAGAATGTCTTTCCTCGTGCTCTCTGTCTGCTACTGATTATCTAAAACTGTCTGTCTCCTGCCTGGAACAAGCACTGTACTGCATACATTAGAAAATATGTATGTGTTTTGACGTCAGATGATGAAGTTGATAAACCATTTTTTGTTCCTGTATTTAAGTTCAGAGGAAAAATATTTCCAGTAATGAGTTTCAGAGGTCGAGACGCTGGTTCAGAGATGGAACAAGAAACCCACTCATTCAGGGTAAGTTAATAAATACTCAATTATTAACATGAATTTAAAGTTCACTTTGGTTATAGAGTTTTACATTAGTTCTACATATGCACAAATTATAAAATAACCTTATTTATCCAAACAACTAGAAACAGCAGGGACTAGCATTGTCTCTACACCACATCTTATACTTGTGTATCAATACTAAATCAATACCTTAGATGACAAATAACTGTCTTAAAAGATGAGTGAATTATTATACAGTACTTTTTATTGTCACTTAGCATTGCATTATAAATATACAGCTGCCCTAAACTAACAGTGTCATGACCAAAATATTTCTTTATGCTTCTGTAATGGTTAATCCACCATAAGCTACACTGTAAAAAAAAATCTTAATTTTACAGAAAATAACAGATTTTTCTTTTATTTTGAATTGCAGTCAAAACTCTTTAAAATGATCTCTGAATTAACTACTTGGCTGTTATTTAAATAATTATGACACTAATAACAAATTACAATAATTCACATTTTTAATACAGAAAAACTGCTGTTTTTATACAGTACATTTTCTGTTTTCTTAAATTACAAACAAATGTATGTAAAATTAAAAAAATCAAATAATTTTTATTTTATTTAAAAATTAAAATTAAATTACATCTCACAATTCTGAGAAAAAAAGTAATTTTTACCAAATTCAAGATTGAGGGATGATTCTCACAAAGCTATATTTTCTGCAAGTTTTTGTTAAAGAATAATTTAAACATTTTGTTTTTAATTAATGCATACAGAGCAACAGCAAATCTGTGAGAAAAATCAATAAATGTTACATTTGTTTATACCATTTTCTATACATATATAAATAACTTCAAGTCAAGCTGCAGTATCGAGCAGGACCACACGTAGAGCATTGCGTTAGTAACGCAAAATGTTGTGGGTTCAATTCCCAGGGAACATACATACAAAAAAAATGTATAGTCTGAGTGCACTGTAAGTCGCTTTGGATAAAAGCATCTGCTAAATGCATAAATGTAAATGTAAGGAGGCAGACGGCTGTGAATGGCTTCCGCGACCACAACAAGAGGAGCCACCTGCCCCAGACGAGTCTCCATGGACCTGACCGACAAGATAAATTAAAACTATTCCTGAGGGTAAGACAAGACTTAAAAATGGCACTCCTGGCCGTGATATGTGGACTGGATCCACGGGACCTGGGAACGGCTCTCCTGGCCTAAATTAGGGAACTGGATCAACGGGACCTGGGAACGGTACTCCTGGCCGAGATTAGGGAACTGGATCTACGGGACCTGGAAACGGCACTCCTGGCTGTCATTAGGGAACTGGATCTACGGGACCTGGAAACGGCACTCCTGGCTGTCATTAGGGAACTGGATCTACGGGACCTGGGAACGGTACTCCTGGCCGAGATTAGGGAACTGGATCTACGGGACCTGGAAACGGCACTCCTGGCTGTCATTAGGGAACTGGATCTACGGGACCTGGAAACGGCACTCCTGGCTGTCATTAGGGAACTGGATCTACGGGACCTGGGAACGGCTCTCCTGGCCGAGATTAGGGAACTGGATCTACGGGACCTGGAAACGGCACTCCTGGCTGTCATTAGGGAACTGGATCCATGGTGGCGGCCGGCTTGAGTCAGCGGTGGGCCGGCGGGCCTGAATCAGCGGCGGTCTTGGGAGAGCCGTAGTTGGCGGTGTTGAACTCCTGTGAATGGCGGGCTTGGGTGAGACGCAGGACAGACAAACAGGAACAAATAAAAACTTTTCAAAAAACTAAACGAGGTGAAGGGGCACCGCTTACAGTTGCGGTCTGGTCTTCTGTCATGGTGCACACACAAGGGAGGAATGAGGAACACAGACGAGGATGTAACTCAAATAAACAGTCTTTAATGACTTCAAACAAGGCAGGGTAGGGCAGGACAAGGCAAGACTGACACCGACAGGAACACCGGGGAGTAACAAGTAGACCAGACGAAATCAAACTGAATAGACAGGACTATAAATACACAGGATAATCATAGATAATGAGGCGGGAACACATGACACACACGACAGAGTACTGACAGTGACTTGGGTCGAGTGAACACCTCGTCCAAATTTGAGTCAAAAAGGCTGTGCAGCAAGATGCCATTTTAAAGCATCTTTTCATTTTTTTACAGTGTAAAATAGTTTTATTTATTTATATTTGTTTTTATATTATTTATTCATTTTGTCAAGATGTGTGCAATATTAATTGGTTGTTTTAGTTTTATATTTGCCTAATAAATGACAATAACATCTTTAGTTTTAAATAAGTTTTTGACGGATTCCTAAAATGTTTGTGTTGTCTCTTTATTATGACAGCGGGTCTAATTGATTGTTTAAGCACAAACAGGGCTTAACAAATTTATTAGAATGCATATACTGACTGTAATTAGGCATCTGAATAATTAAAACAAATTATAAAGCACTTTACTGTTTTCGTGCCTTTCTTGAAAAACAGTAAATTTGAAAATTCATGGATAACAACAATTCTATTTTAGCATTAGAAACACTGTGATAACTAAAGAGTTTACACGTACTTGAGGATTAACCATTACAGAAACAAAAATGATTTGTTACCCTGGACCACAAAACCATGTCATAAGGGTCAATATTTTTTAATTGAGAGTTATGTATCATCTGAATAAATAAGCTTTCCATTGATGTATGGTTAGGACAATATTTGGAGATACAGCTATTTGAAAATCTGGAATCTGAGGGTGCAAAAAAATAATAAGAAATAATTCACCTTTAAGGTTGCCCAAATTAAGTTCTTGGCAATGCATATGACTAATCAAAAATAAAGTTTAAAGCCATTTTTACAGTGACTTTTTTTCAGTGCACATTTCTTCAGCATAGAGAGTATTATATGTATTTAGTCGTTGTCATATGGATTTAACATTAAATAGCATTGTGCACTGTCAGTCTGTAGCATGTCTTGTGTTTTCTCTATGAAAGTTCTCAGCATTCACAGAAATGTTTGATGAAAACAGAGAATTGCCTGTAATACTTTACAGTAAGGTCTCATTTGTTAACATTACATGAGCTAACATGAACTAACCATGCATTTACTGTACAATGCTTACAAGTGCACTTACTAATGAAACGAGACCTTATTGTAAAGTGTTACTGAATTGAATTTCACACTGTATTCTATCTGAAATCTATAATTTTTTTCGTCATGAATATTACATTAATGTACCCAATCTTAGTGTTTAATGACATTGGCATTGTCTTATCTTAGTCTCATCATCTCGGTGTCTCCTGTGTGTCTGTTTCTGTCGATCTCTTTCTATCAGTGCTGTCTTCTCTCTTTAGCTTTAACAAAAATGCAGAATTGAGAGAAGATTTATCTCTTCTGAAAGACAGCAGTTCTCAGGAGGAACAAGTAACATTTAAATCCTCATTATTCATGGTAAGTTAGTAAATACTACTATATATAATACTGATCTATATAGATTTATGTGTCATCTATCAGTTCATATTGATTATAGACAATCAGACAGTATTGAGGCATTGTGTATCACAATAGTATTTTTTTTATTAGTTTGAAGTAATTGGAAATGTACACAACACAGATGACTGTATATCTGTTCTCTTTTCAAATACACAATTTAATATATTTTTTTTTACTTGATCAAGCTTGACTTCCTTTTGTCTGCCTGCATTTGTGTGACTCTTGTAAATGTAGTGTTACTGAGTGAATCCTGGGATAAACATTGGAAAGGAGATGCAAACATTTGAGTGTTAAGGAGTTAAACTACTTCAGATATTTTATTTTCCTGCAGAAGTGAATCACTGAAGGACAATGGCGTCGGTTATAGAGCTTCTCCTGAATTCACTGCAGGAACTGGGAGAAGATGATCTGAAGGGGTTTAGGTGGTTCTTAAAGGATCAAAAGCATATTCCACAAAGTGAAATTGAGAATGCAGATGTTTTCGACACAGTGGACAAGATGGTGGGGCGTTTTGGACCAGAAGAAGCTGTGAGGATCACGGTGGACATGCTGAGGAAGATGAACCAGAACCATCTGGCTAAAGAGTTAGAGAACAAACACAAGGAAGGTAACATGTTAAACTTAACCTCTGCTCTTGCTCTGCTGATGTGTGTGTGGGGGGGGGGTTGTAGTTGTAAGTAAAGGAAGTTGTATTTTATTGATTACAACACAAAGCAGCAAAAAAGCGAAAAAACCAAGCTATTATTCTACATCAAGATAATTTACGTTCCATGCAATTGGCAATTAGCATCTTTACTTCATATGGCTTTTCCTTTTCTTTTTTTTTGGTCGAACCTTTCACAAATGTTTCACAGATAGAAATGCATTTTACTTTGTTGTCAAGTTAAATGTTATTAATTAACAAAAGTAAGGGGTCCAACAAAAGCACTAAACTAAACCCAGTTAGCTGTGAAGTCGTTAATCATGATTTCACACCCCGTTTGTATAGCATCAAAAAACCAACTAAAACCAAATGTATTAGAAAAATGTATGGAGATGGTGTGGGTTTGCAAATTACTCACCTCCACCATGCCAGTCGTTCATTAGAATACTCCAAATTCATTAACATTAGAACAAGGTTAAGAATAAATTTGTTATTTTTATGTGATCATTTGGATGCAGTAGACATGCAATTTTCAATTTATCACATGTGTGGTATTTGTAAAGAGACTCAAAGACCAGATTGTAATTTACATATTAAAATAAGAAATCACTTACTCTCTGCTATCTTTTCCCCCCATCTTTCTCAAAGGTACAAGCGCAGACAGTAAAACTGATCTTCATGATTACGGAGAGATCAGCTTCAAACTGAAAAATAAATTACAACAGGACTACAACCAGATATTGGTTGGTAATTCACAAACAGGTCATTGTCAGTACTTGAATGATATTTACACTGATCTATACGTGGTAGAGAATGAGACCGGAGGAATCGTGAATGAACATGAGGTGAGACAGATTGAATCAAATCACATCAGATCTACTACCAAGGACACACCGATCCAGTGTAATGACATGTTCAAAGTCAAGAGTGATACGGGACGACGAAACAGAAAAGTGCTAACGATGGGAATCGCCGGGGTGGGAAAGACAGTCTCTGTTAATAAATTCATTCTTGACTGGGCAGAAGGAAAAGAAAATCAGGACATACTCTTCATATTCCCACTCCCATTCCGTGAACTGAATTTGATTAAAAAAAAGTACAGTCTCATGGGACTGCTAAACAAATGCTTCTTTAGTGGTCCTAAAGAACTGCCCTCTCTTCCCGAAGGTGACTGTAAGGTCATGTTCATCTTTGATGGGCTGGATGAATGTCGCTTCCCTTTGAGCTTTAAAGAGGGTGACAGATTTACAGATGTGCATGAAAAAACAACAGTGAGTAAGATAGTTACAAACCTGATCGAGACACATCTGGTCTCCTCTGCTCTCATCTGGATCACGTCCAGACCAGCGGCTGCCGGTCTGATACCCCGAGAATACATTGATCAGGTGACAGAAGTGCGTGGATTCAACGATGAACAAAAAGAGCAATACTTCATCAAAAACAGCAGTCCAGAGCTTGCTGGAAACATCATCCGTCACATCAGGAAATCCAGGAGTCTGTACATCATGTGCCACATCCCTGTTTTCTGCTGGATCTCTCTCACTGTTCTTCAGCCTCTGCTTGCTCGAGAGAGCAATGATAAAACTCCCACAACTCTCACAGAGATATACACAAGCTTCTTACTCTCCCAGAAGCAACAGATGGAAAAAAAATTCCTTGAACTTAAACCCAAAGCCAAGTCTTATGATAAGATCATTCTGAAGCTTGGGAAACTGGCCTTTAAACAGCTGGAGAAAAGAAATCTGATTTTCTACAAAGAAGATCTTGAGGAGTGTGGACTAGATGTCAGTGAAGGGTCAGTGTATTCTGGGTTATGCACTCAGATCTTTCAGAATGCTGTGTCCCAGAGAAAAATGTTTACAGCTTCATACATCTCAGCGTTCAGGAGTTCCTCGCTGCTCTCTACGTGTTTTTCAAATACAAATACAATAGAAGAAATGCCTTTCTTCGATCTGAGGAAAGAAAACCATCATTATTTGAGCTTCATAAGTTTGTAATCGACAAAGTTTTGAGGAGCAAGAATGGACACCTGGACCTTTTCCTCCGGTTTCTGCTGGGTCTCTCTGTGGAGTCCAATCAGAGTGACCTGAAGGAACTGCTGCCAGAACTGGAAATGAAACATGCGAATGTCAAAGACACTGCTGACTATATCAAAAAGAAAATAGAGAAAAAGAGATCAGTGGAGAGGATCATTAATCTATTCCACTGTCTAGTTGAACTGAAAGATGACTTTATGGAGGACATCCAGCGGTATCTGAGCTCAGGAAATCTTTCAGCACAGCCTCTCTCCTCTGCTCAATGGTCAGCTCTGGTGTTTGTGCGCCTGATGTCAGACGAGAAGTTTGAACTGCAGGAATACAGCAGATCTGAACAGGCGCAGGGGATGCCAGTGACTCTCAATACCGGAAAAGCACTGTAAGATTTATATTTTTAAGTGGGCCTTAATTTTTACAAGGGTGATGTGTGGCATAGTCAAACATATTAAGATTGTAAAATATGTTTACTATTTAAAATCTAATTTTTCTGATTGAATCTATTTTCAAATGTTTTTTTTTCTTTGATGCAAAACAACTTTTTTTGTAAAGAGGACCTTATATATTCCAAGATGAGAAGTTGTACTTACCTGTAAATTACAGTTTGATGCTACGTAAATTGCCATTATGCTTTGACCGTTGTGCTGCCTGTGCTACAGACTCTGTCTTCTATCCTGTTCATTAGTGCTGCAGCTCAGCAGTTGGATATTACTTTGTGGCATCTCTTGTTTTTAAGAGCAGATTCTGTGTGATTATCCCCTTATGTATGGAAGTTCTAAGCGGCCATGCTTTATTTTTGTTCCTTTTTTTCTCGTGATCACAACTTAATTTTCTAATGATCTCGACATAACAAAAGTTGTTTTATAATTATCTCGACTTACACTGAACAAAATTATAAACTACAACACTTTTGTTTTGCCCCCATTTTTCATGAATACACAATGAATAGGCCTATAATTAAAATTCTCAACAGTCTAAAGTAGCCTACAGTATGTCGGAACACTGTAATAATCAGTCATCATTGAAAATTAAATGTCACACTTTAATTTAGAGTGTTTGCCATTTTAGTAATTATTTTTGAAAATATACATCCTAAATAAAAAGTAAATTCTACACCAATCTCTTTGTGTACAAGATATTTTGATGGTACACTTTCCACAAAGGTGACCATTCTTTGAAAGTGTGTGAATATTGACCTTTACTTTTTTTTTGGTATGTTGTTGATTTGAATGGTTGGTGACAGTTTACAATAAGGTTCCATTAGTTAATGCATTAACAAACAACACAATTGTTTCAGTATGTATTAGTTTTTATTAACATTAGGTAAAATTAG
The DNA here is from genome assembly GCA_003573665.1 of Oxygymnocypris stewartii. Classification (NCBI taxonomy): domain Eukaryota; kingdom Metazoa; phylum Chordata; class Actinopteri; order Cypriniformes; family Cyprinidae; genus Oxygymnocypris; species Oxygymnocypris stewartii. The sequence continues at coordinate 115,547 of QVTF01012073.1, read as the reverse complement.
ACAATAGCCCTATACCCTGTTTGTGCATAAAAATGATCATTCTTTCATTCTGCCTTCAGGTCTTCAAACCTCAGATCTTCTGGGCTCAATATTGAACCACTGCCGAACTGTCAGTCTTGTGTTCATTTAGCTGATCCAGATCAGTGGGATCAGATTAACCCGTCCGTCTGTATGGACAAAGGAGTGTCAAAGCTCAGGGTCAGCACTCGACTAGGCCGTTACAAGTGTGTCAGGACCAGGATGAGATGGGTCTGTGATTGTAACGTCACTCTTCAGTATCAAACTGTAGACAGTCGGTTCCTCAACGCAGAGCTGGAGAGACTGCAGTGCAACCGAATCGCTCCAGTGATGGACGTGAAGGTGATCTCAGGGAAACTGGAGGAAGTTTATCTGCCACATTACGTCTGTTTAGGAGAGTCTGGAGCTTCACTCAGAGATGCTCTGAAAGTCCTCACTGTAAAAGATTAGGGAATAACCTTAGAACCTGTTCAGCTGACACGATTCCATGCCAAGATTGTCCAACCATCCTTCTCTATTAAAACATTGATAATAAGCTTGATAATGGGATGGAAGGAACGCTGCGATCTTCTTCTGTACATGCGCTCTAGAGCTCCTCTCATTCTACATGTTTACCTTTTTCCATTTGATACTCGTGCAAAAGAAGAAGTTGAGAAGAATGAAAAGTCAAATGTTTTGATCCCACATCCCAGACCTGACAGACCGTTTCGGATGAAAACGCCACACGTTCTTGCTGTTCCTGGTGCCTCTGTCCATCCCAAAGAAGGGATCACACTCAGAAGAGAAACTGACCCAAACTTCTTCAAGATCATCACACATCTGGAGAATGATCTTCAAATTACTCTTAGAGAGGAGGACAGGGAGGAGGTTTGGACTGCAACACTTGTGAAAGAAGAACTTGATCAGATTCATCCACTGAGAGATGAGTCATATCTGAAGAGTGAGGCAGATAAAGCAAGATATTTTGATAACCACTGGTCAGAGCTCAATCAGAGAGTTAAAAACGTTAAGATCATTGCAGATAAACTTCTTCAGCAGCAGCTAATTCATCAGGAACAATATTCAGAAATCACACATGACCGTTTAACCAGTCAGGACGGCATGAGAAAAATCTCTGACATTATACGTAATAACAGTATTGCTGATAAAGCTAAACTCATCTCAATTCTTCAGGAAGAGAAGCTTTTACACTTTTAAACATCGGTCTGATTCTACACTTTGAGCAGGGTGCATCTTTTTAAACTGCAACACAGCAATCCCAAGACTGAAGGTTTCTCAAGTAAGGATACAAAAAAAACATGGTTTATCAAAAGTTATGAAAATATACATTTTTCTAAATATTAATTCATGGTAACAAAAAATATTATAAAATAAACTATTTCTATGTCTAAGTAAATATTCTACAGGCAAGGTGAAATAAGATTTTGTGTGTATTTTAGACTTGTTGGTGACTTTCTGGTGTACATTTTTCTTGATTAATGATTAGCCACAACCAGACAAAGTTTGGTGAACAGCAATCAGGGAACAACGTTAATTATTTTTCATGCAACTTTTTAATAGTTGGTTGGAATATAGAATTATAATGTCTTATTTCATTAAATCTAATAAAGGGTATTAAAAAAGGGCAAATGAAGATTTAATTCAATATTTTGTTTAAGAATTTTACTTTTTGGGGGGAAAGGGAAGTTTTGGATATTTCACTGCGTGTGAATTTATGAATTGTAGACCACCTGAATAGTGTGTAAGAAAATAAGAATGTTGTGGGAGTCTAAATATTATGTAAGTGCACTGCTGTGTTTAATCTATGGGTGATTAAATTGTCTTTTATAATGAGGTCCAGGTGCAACATTGCAAGGATATAATCCATTCAGAATTTGTATGAAACTTTTTTTTTTTGACTCAGACACATTGCAAAGTTTCAGGAATGACATCTGCATATTTAAGCTGGATTCATTCTCAAAATAGCAATGATTGACACAATGATAACCATAGAAATGGATGGAACAAAATATATGTGAGATCACCGTAAGTAAAATAATTAATTAACCAGTGTTCTGGCCAAGCCTCCACAGACTGCACACTTTCAGAGCGAGATCCAGTTCAAGGACCAATAAATGTGTAAACTTAATTGAGATCGGGACGGATCAACCAGTAATTCCATTTACAGTAACGGATGGCAGAATGGTATGTAATTGATGACTGAATATAGTTCTACAACAGAAGTGTTTTTTTTTCAATCTTCACGTCTCACTTTTGGTGGTAATGAGTCCAGAACGCACACATTTCAAGTGACTGGATTTTGCAACTGGAAAAAATAAATAAGAAAAATTCAACAAACATCAGAAAAGCAGTGTGCACATTCTGGTTAAAAATGAAAGGCCATCATGACACTTAAAGCGAAAAGCATCGCCATTCAAATCATCATTAACAAGAGTCACAGCTAGTCCACAATTTAGTAAATGTTGGCATCATCTTGAAGTTATTCTTGAATGTGTTGTTTACTGTTTTGATGCTGTGCAATAAAGTTGGATATTGTTTTTTAAATCTGTAAAGACATCCGTAGGGCATTGTTTTGATACTTGGAGCTGGGTTATTTTAACCTTTTTTTCCCTTGCCCCCCAACTTAAGAGTATGTTACCCATGAGTACAAATACGAACTTAATTTGGACAACTTTAAAGTTCAAAATCCTGCTGCGTAAAATGAATTCTGACCGTTTGAATCAAGATTGCAATTTTTAACGATTAATGGTGCAGCTCTAATGTAAACACTGCAGAATGTTTGGGGAGGATATCATCACGTTCTCACAAGACCAGTCGGATCTCGTGAGATCTCGTGCCACGAGATCTCGTCCCATCCCTAATTGTAGACCACATTAAATCTGAATGAAATAAGATAAATTACAAAAGATGATGAACAAGTGATCTCTTATCTTGAGGTGCTAGTAAAAGAATCAGTGGAATGATCCAAAGTCACATGTTTGCTCTCCTTACTGAAGGTATTAGAACTGACAAGATAATCTCTTATATTGCACAGTCTTATTCTTGTACAGTCTCACGGTGTGTTACCTCCTGTCGCCGATCCATCGTGCAATGTGAACACAGCAGCAACTGAATGCTGCCCCAGATAGTCGTGCAGCGTGAAAACAACAGTGATCCAACCACTTTGAAAATTATTCTCTGTGAACTCTGCATTATACACAGTAAACTCCCCAGAGTAAAATTAGCTCTATTCAGAGAACATTTGGTCCCTCTCTAAATAGAGTTAAATTAACACTGGAGCAGAGTTAAAGTTAATGAGCTAATTAAGTGACTATTTAAATGATGATTGAGCATTAATGATGAACAGCTGCTGTTAACAAGCAGAATAACTGAAGAAAAGAGAAACAGCCACAGATGAAATCAACTGAAATAAAATAAGACATTAATATCTCAAGATCTGATTAAACAACTCCACAAACAGCATCATCAGCTTCACTCATTACTAACCAGACTGAGTTAATTTCTGTCACATGTCTACAGAAGCACTACTGAGAATCACAGAGGTTTAGATGATGATGTTTTAATGGTTAAACTGATGCCACCATCATGGAGATCTGTGTTTGCTTTAGTTGCGCTCTTGACCATTGATTCCTGTGTTAGATCTCTCTCTATAACAATGCATGTGCTATTGTAAAACAAAGAGATCAGTGCAGTACATTAAGCATATGTTGTTACTTTTATGATGAGTTTTAGTTTTTAATACTCATTAATTTGTTGGTTTGACATAATCAACCATGTAAAGCTATAGCTAGCAAATGAAGTGCTGCTCCAATAGTTATATAGGATTATTTCAAGTCTATGTAAAGCATAAAAATATGTCAAACTTCTTGACTGCATAGATACACAGACATCAAGAACCAGCACATTAATCTCAACAATGATGATAAACAACAAAATACTTCATGCTGTAATGCATGCTGGGTACCAGCACAGTAAAAATAAAACTCCCATCATGCACTGCTGTATGATTAATTATTGACACCACTGTTGTGGATCATAAAATAAGTGTTCATGCTCAAAAGTATGAGCCGATGCTATAAATTATTTTCATCACTGAAACATTATATTAATATTTGTTTTTAGATTGAATGTGCAGTTCTGTAACAGCTGAATGTCAGACAATAAACCAAAGAGAGATTGCTTCATAATTTTGCTGTTCCTTAAAATTAGTTATTAACAGAAAGCATATATTATTACTGTTTGGGCTCCTTCAGCTTTTAACACTTTAAACACTCATTCATCCAGTCCTTGCCTGAGTATACTCCCTCTATTTCCTCTTTTGCTCACTTCCTTTTTGCAACACATTTCTGCCATGTGGTGTTACAAGCTAACCACAAAGTATTGCCAGTTCTCTCGCTTACAAAACGTTTCTATGTTCTGTGGATTTTGTGTTTGCATTTAGCAGACGCTTTTATCCAAAGCGACTTACAGTGCATTCAGGCTATACATTTATTGTCAGTATGTGTGTTCCCTGGGAATTGAACCCACAACCGTTTGCGCTGCTAACGCAATGCTCTACCACTTGGATTTGTTTGCTGGACTGTCTACCTGTTATTGACTCCTGCCTGTGCATTAACTATGGATTAGTTGCTTGGTCTGTTGGGTTTGTTATTTATGCTTTTTTTAATAAACATGCACAAATGGATTCCACCACTTCTCTGAGTGTGATTCGGTTACAGTACTGCCAACCAGTGTTATTTATTTATTAGTATTTCTTTACCAGGTATGTGTAGCCAAAATGCTGCATAGCTGTTGTTCAGCAATCCATTATGAGACAAAGTGGAGCTCTGGCTGGAACTTTGCTGTTTAGGACATTTTAAAATACCTAATGTATCAAGACAGTGATCAAAAAAGCAGTATACACCTTAATAAAATATACTATGCCGATGTAAGAAGATTATCCTAGAATATGAATGAGAGGTGACCTAAATATGTGTGGCTTTGAATAAGGAAAACTGACAGGTCTAGGGGTGCCACATTAGTCATGTGACTGTAAACTATGCTTCGAGTCTAACATGTCCTGTAGGTTGTTGTTTTGGGATTTAACAAGTCCAGACAATTCCTATGCAACAACAGATAATGAATGGAATTGTTCCTTGTTCGTAGTGCATTGTCTGTTGAGAGACTGTAGCAGATGGTTGTGTAATGGACGTAAGCCAGTAAGGGCTGTTGTGTGTAAACCTCACTCCCCTGATCTCAAAAAGAGGCGTTCTAGCGACTGACGCTAGGGGCTGTAGTCTTTAGCGTCCTTGTTAGAGCACCCGCCTCCCACGCCAGCGTCCCGGGTTCAAGACCCGCTCGGAGCAAGAACGAGTTGTGATGGTGTGGACCCGGGGGGAGGGTAACAGCTGCATAAGTATAATTTGCTTTCTGATAGTATCAATCGTGTAAGTGAAGAAATTCATAAAATAATTACTGCTGTGCACCAGCTGAAGCTTATTGTATTGTCAATTTAGCCACTTTATCAAATAAATACTTCTAAGAGTGTAAAAAAAAACTGCAGACTTTTTATGTTTTATGAATTTTCAGTAGCTATAATTGGTTACATCTTGAAATGTATATTTACAGTACGTAGTTAATTAATCAATAATTTAGTGAATAACACACACACACACACACACACACTCACACACAGACACACACACTCACACACTCACACTCACACACACACACTCACACAGAGACACACACACACACACACTCACACACACACACTCACACACACAGACACACACACACACACACATATACACACAGACAGAGACACACACACTCACACACAGACACACACTCTCACACACACAGACACACACACACAATGCTAGACTGGATAATTACTTTTCTTGTTTCTCAGTCAACATATGTCAGAAATTATTTGATTTGACCCAAATCATCTCAAGACCATGCTGGCAAATAGTTATAAAATCTTTATCTCAAACTGCTTTGTGCAATACACTGCAAAAATACACTTGCACTTTTTGTCTTGTTTCTAGTCAAAATATCTAAAAATGCTTAAATCAAGATGCTTTTACTAGATAAGTAAAATGACTTAAGATTTTTTTGTCTTGTTTCCAGGAAGAAGAAATAACTAAATTAAGTGCATTTAGCTTAAAACAAGTGAAATGATCTGCCAGTGGGGTAAGCTAAAGTATCTTGATTTAAGAATTAGTAGATATTTTGACAAGAAACAAGACAAAAATACAACGTAAGCTGAGCCATTTTGTGCAGTGTATATTGGCAACGGCTATCTGTTGCACCGAAACTATATTTACAGTCTGATGCTCATCCCTGCACACTTGCTTAACTCCTCACTTTGCCTCTGTTGTGCTTGGGCTTGTAGTTGCTTGTTGCAGCTGTATTCGTGTTAAGTTCTGACAAATATGCAGACCTTTGGGAGGAGTTTCAGAGTTTCCGGTGAAGACGCCATTTCAGAGCATGAACCAGAGACAAATACATCGTCATTCACGGTTAGTAAATAATGCTTCTTAAAATACCCACTTGCATATATTGTTGGCGTTGAGTTGTTTCTAGATCTTCTGTATTATTTTGAATTTTTCTTAAAGAATAAGCAGGTTTTTAATCTTTTAATTGTATCGTAACATATGACTACTTCCTGGCATTGCATGTGCCTTTCAACTTGGATGAATGTTTCTCTGTCGTAGCTTCATAAATATACACATTCATATTTTAACAAAACATTTAGACTATTTGAATGTCTTTCTGCTCAACAGTCCGTCCACAGCAGTGAATTCTGTGTCACAGGCATTTAATAAAAAATGCTAATCTTATGAAATTCACATGGCCACAAAAATCTTTAAAGAAAATAAGGAAAATTGCTAGTTTTTATTTTGTGATGACTAAAATCCTTTTTGTTCTCATCCGGCAGGAGTGACTCAGTGAAGGACAATGGTGTCAGTTAAGGAGCTGCTCGTGAACTCTTTGAGGGAACTAGTCCAAAATGATCTGAAGGATTTTCAGTGGCACTTGAAGCATTGTGAGTGTGTTTCAGCTTCTGAGATGGAGAATACAGATGTCTTAGACACTGTGGATATAATGGTGGCACGTTTTGGACCAGAAGAAGCTGTGAAGATCACTGTAAACATCCTGAGGAAAATGAACCAGAACCTTCTTGCTGAAGAATTAGAGAGTAAACATAAAGAAGGTAACATGTTAATATTTACATTTAAGCATTTAGCTGACACTTTTATCAAAAGCACCTTATGAATGAGGCAGAAGCAAAAGCAGTTTAAGGAGCCAACAATATTTGTTATATACCATGCCAGGTTTATTTAACAACCACGGGTGCATTTCCCAACAACAACTATGGACGCAAGTTCCATCATTACCAATAGTTCAATGGAACTAATGAGCATAGTTGGCTAATAATGCTTTTGTGAAGCGCACCCCAGATTAGAAAGTAGAGAAGAGAGAGGAAAATGAATGTGATTGTGTGAAATGCATTGGTTTAATGGTGATAGGCCTAAGTGCTTGTTAAAATTAAGACATAATTCTGTTTAAAACACTTAAGTAGTTGCTTATTAGCATGCCTATTTTTAACAAATGCTTGAACATGCTTTACGACACTATTTTTTTCTCTCTTTTTTAAAGGTTCACCTGCAGGGAATAGTACAGCTGATTACAGACAGATTAGCCTCAGACTGAAGAAAAAACTGCAGCAGGACCATGAACGGATATTGGTTGGTAATTCACAGACGGGTCATCGTCAGTACTTGAATGATATTTACACTGATCTATACGTGGTGGAGAATGAAACTGGAGGAATAGTGAATGAACACGAGGTGAGACAGATTGAATCAAATCACATCAGATCAACTGCCAAGGACAAAGCGATCCGGTGTTACGAAATGTTTAAATTTCAGAGTGATACGGGTCGACAAAACAGAAAAGTGCTGACGATGGGGATCGCGGGGGTTGGAAAGACAGTCTCTGTTAATAAATTCATTCTTGACTGGGCCAAAGGAAAAGAAAATCAGGACATACACTTCATTTTTCCACTCCCATTCCGTAGACTGAATATGATTACAAAGGACTGCAGTCTCATGGGACTACTTAACGAATACTTCTTTAGTGGTCCTGAAGAACTGCCCTCTCTTCCTGAAGGTGACGGTAAGGTCATGTTCATCTTTGATGGGCTGGATGAATGTCGCTTCCCTTTGAGCTTTAAAGAGGGTGACAGATTTACAGATGTGCATGAAAAAACAACAGTGAGTAAGATAGTTACAAACCTGATCGAGACACATCTGGTCTCCTCTGCTCTCATCTGGATCACGTCCAGACCAGCAGCAGCCGGTCTGATACCCAGAGACTACATTGATCAGGTGACAGAAGTGCGAGGATTCAACGATGAGCAAAAAGAGCAATACTTCATCAAAAACAGCAGTCCTGAAGTTGCTGGAAACATCATCCGTCACATCAGGAAATCCAGGACTCTGTACATCATGTGCCACATCCCTGTTTTCTGCTGGATCTCTCTCACTGTTCTTCAGCCTCTGCTTGCTCGAGAGAGCAATGATAAAACTCCCACAACTCTCACAGAGATATACACAATCTTCTTGATTTATCAGAAGCAACAGATGGAAAAAAAATACTGTGATGACATTAAACCTGAGCCTAAAACTAAGTCTTATGATCAAATTGTTCTGAAGCTTGGGAAACTGGCCTTTAAACAGCTGCAGAAAGGAAGTCTGATTTTCTACAAAGAAGATCTTGAGGAGTGTGGACTAGATGTCAGTGAAGGGTCAGTGTACTCTGGGTTATGCACTCAGATATTTCAGGAAAAGGCTGTTTCAGCCAGAAACATTTACAGCTTTGTACATCTCAGTGTCCAGGAGTTCCTCGCTGCTCTCTATGTGTTTTTTCAATATGAAAATTACAGAATAAATACATGTCTTCAGTCCTGGTTACAGAAACTGACATGGAAACCCTCCAAAACATCATTATTTGGCCTTCATAAGTCTGCAGTCAACAAGGCTTTAGAGAGTAATAATGGACACCTGGACCTTCTCCTCCGGTTTCTGCTGGGTCTCTCACTGGAGTCCAATCAGAGTGACCTGAAGGAACTGCTACCAAGACTGGAAATGAAACCCAAGAGTGTCAAAGACACTGCTGACTATATCAAAAAGAAAATAGAGAAAGAGAAATCAGTTGAGAGGACCATCAACCTCTTCCACTGTCTGAGTGAACTGAAAGAGGGCTCTGTAGAGGAAATCCAGAAGAATCTGATCTCTGGAAATCTTTCAGCACAGAATCTCTCCTCTGCTCAATGGTCGGCTCTGGTGTATGTGCTGCTGATATCAGAAGAGACTCAAGAGAAATTTGAACTGCATAAATACTGCAGATCTGATGAAGCACTGATTCGACTGATGCCAGTCATCAAAAACACCAGAAGAGCATTGTAATAGTCAGCTTTTATTAATTTATTTACAATGTTTGCAAAGTTTTTAATAAGCTTATATTTACAATGGTTTATTTTAGGCTCAAATAGTTCAGATACATATTTTAAAATAAATTATCTAATGTAAATATATAATATATTTCAACCATCAAGCCGGTTATAATTGTCTTTTTAGCCATTTTTATTATTTTTACTTTTCATATATCAAAGATTATATAATAGATTATGGAAAGTTTCATTTCACTTCATTGTTTTGTTGTCAACACAGGCTACAGTCCTGTAATCTCACTGCTCTGAGCTGTGATAATGTGTCATCTGCTCTACAATCCTCAAACTGTGTCCTGAGAGAGCTGGATCTGAGTAACAATGACCTGCAGGATTCAGGAGTGAAGCTGCTCTCCGATGGATTGAAGAGTCAAAACTGTCAACTGGAGATACTGAGGTAATTAGGAGAGGGTTTAACTGGTATGTGTGTTGAAAACAAGGTAGTACAACTACACTCCCAACTACATGCTATAATACTATAATCTGTGCAGTTGTGTATTGGCCAGTGATGTTGTACTTTAAACTGTAGTACTTTTAGTAGTCTGTAGTACAGAAACATGTAAGTAGGTTATACTGGATCATAAAATGCCTGCTGGCCTTTACAGTACAAATATATTTTGTATAGCATCAGTAGTTGAAGCATAATGCACAGTTAACATTTGTGAATTCACAAAATTCATATATGTTATATACAAGATATATAAACACATCTTTGTGTATATCAGTAATGTTTATTTGTTCACCTCTGGTCAGTGGTGATTGGTCACCAGCCATGTTTTATTTGTGATAAAATGACACTACATACTATATTATTATATATTCTGTGAGCATTTTTGTCAAACACATTTAGGAATAAAATGTCATGCAATAAAGTAAAAAAAATGATATTGTTGTAATATAAGTGTAACATAAGCAGCCGGACACAGAGGTAAGTAAAAGCACTTGAATGTTTATTGAACGGGATGGGCTTTACTGGGGATGTGCAATGGAGACTTGAGGTGAGTGGATGATGTTGTAAACTCTGTTCTTCTAAAGTGTAGAAAACTCAGAAGAGAAGACCAGGAGACTTCGGATTGGATCGTCAGCAGAATTTCTTTATTCTATGACATGTCTTGTTATCTGTAGTCATCGAAAATCTCTATCTTAAACAATCTTACATGGTATCTTATAGACAGAATTGGAGGAGGGACTTTTTTGGAGGTGGAGACAAACATCAAACAAAGCAAGCATCTTGTCATGAATCTGGTAACCACTCACTCAAACTGCACATCACCCATGGACTACATTTCCCATCATGCACTGCACTCACACATTCCCGTCCACCATTACACCAATCACACAGCTGTCACCATTCACTCATCAACTCTGATTGCCTCACCACACCTGCACCTCATTCTCTCACTCACATAAAAGCAGCACACAAACACTCACTCACTGCGAAGTCTTGTTTTTCCCCTGGTTAACATTTCCGAGCGTTTTCCCTAGTTTGTCTTCCCGTGTTTTACCTGGACTGTTGACTCCCTCTCCTGATTGTTTGCTGCCTGCCTCTCTGACCCTGCCTGCTTTCTGGTAATCCTCTCTGTCTGCCGCCTGCCCTGACCATCCTGCCTGTTTCTCTGACCACGTCTCTGCTTAGCCCTCACTGTTCCCATTGTTGGTGTTTGATCTATTCCTGTTTGACCACTCTAATAAAGCTGCAAATGGATCCCGCTCCGTCTGATGTTGTGTTACAGAAGAAGACTTCGCCTAAACAGCGATCCAGCGGCTTTTCTAAGGAACCCTGGCCAGGTATGGAAGCATTCAACCAGCTGCTCGACCTGAAACAGGGGAGTTTGCCTATCGAGGAATACGTCACTCGATTCTACGAGATATCTTGCAAGGCACCATTTGATGAGGTCGCATTCAAAGACATTTTTCGTTTTGGCTTAAATGAGCCTATCAAATCCTACTTACCTGCCGGGAGATTTAATTGTAGCTTAAAGGACTTTATTGACTTTGCATTGCTGTATGCTGGCTCTTCCTTCACTGTGGGTGTTGCAGAGCCCGCTCCGTCCCAGGAGCTCGCAGAGTCCGCTCCAGAGCCCGCTCCGTCCCAGGAGCTCGCAGAGTCCGCTCCAGAGCCCGCTCCGTCCCTGGAGCTCGCAGAGTCCGCTCCAGAGCCCGCTCCGTCCCAGGAGCTCGCAGAGTCCGCTCCAGAGCCCGCTCCGTCCCAGGAGCTCGCAGAGTCCGCTCCAGAGCCCGCTCCGTCCCAGGAGCTCGCAGAGTCCGCTCCAGAGCCCGCTCCGTCCCAGGAGCTCGCAGAGTCCGCTCCAGAGCCCGCTCCGTCCCAGGAGCTCGCAGAGTCCGCTCCAGAGCCCGCTCCGTCCCAGGAGCTCGCAGAGTCCGCTCCAGAGCCCGCTCCGTCCCAGGAGCTCGCAGAGTCCGCTCCAGAGCCCGCTCCGTCCCAGGAGCTCGCAGAGTCCGCTCCAGAGCCCGCTCCGTCCCAGGAGCTCGCAGAGTCCGCTCCAGAGTCCGCTCCGTCCCAGGAGCTCGCAGAGCCCGCTCCAGAGGCCGCTCCGATCCAGGAGCTCACAGAGTCCAGCTCTCCTTCGTCTCCGCTGGTCCCGCCCAGCTCTCCTTCGTCTCCGCTGGTTCCGTCCAGCTCACCGATGCCCCCGCTGGTTCCGTCCAGTTCACCGATGCCTCCGCTGGTTCCGTCCAGTTCACCGATGCCTCCGCGGGTTCCGTCCAGTTCACCGATGCCCCCGCTGGTTCCGTCCAGTTCACCGATGCCCCCGCTGGTCCCGCCCAGCTCTCCTTCGTCTCCGCTGGTCCCGCCCAGCTCGCCTTCGCCGCTGGTCCCGCCCAGCTCTCCTTCGTCTCCGCTGGTCCCGCCCAGCTCAACAATGCCTCCGCTGGTTCCGTCCAGTTCTACCGAGCGCCCAAGAGAGTCAGAGCCACCTGAGTGCCCAAGAGAGTCAGAGCCGCCCGAGCGCCACCGAGATTCAGCGCTTCCAGAGTGCCCCCTCGAGGTAGTGGAGTTCACCAAGAACTTTCATGGAGGGAGCTCCCCTCCATTGCTCACGGAGACCCCGGACCCGCCATGGCCCATGAGGCCCCCTGATCCATCATGGCTGCCCGAGGCCCCGGATCTACCATGGCCGCTAAAACTCCCTGCCCCGGTTCCTGAAACCAAATGTGCTCTCTCTGCCTCTTGTGTCTCCGTTTCCTCTAGGTCCCAGTCTCGGCCAGGGATCTCTGCTCCGCCCTGGTGGGCGTCTGTCTCGTCTGCTCCGCCCTGGTGGGCGCCTGTCACGTCTGCTCCGCCCTGGTGGGCGCCTGTCTCGTCTGCTCCGCCCTGGTGGGCGCCTGTCACGTCTGCTCCGCCCTGGTGGGCGCCTGTCACGTCTGCTCCGCCCTGGTGGGCGTCTGTCACGTCTGCTCCACCCTGGTGGGCGCCTGATCTGCCAGAGTCACTCCACGTCTCCGTCGACCTGCCAGAGTCACTCCACGTCTCCGTCGACCTGCCAGAGTCACTCCACGTCTCCGTCGACCTGCCAGAGTCACTCCACGTCTCCGTCGACCTGCCAGAATCACTCCACGTCTCCGTCGACCTGCCAGAGTCACTCCACGTCTCCGTCGACCTGCCAGAGTCACTCCACGTCTCCGTCGACCTGCCAGAGTCACTCCACGTCTCCGTCGACCTGCCAGAGTCACTCCACGTCTCCGTCGACCTGCCAGAGTCACTCCACGTCTCCGTCGACCTGCCAGAGTCACTCCACGTCTCCGTCGACCTGCCAGAGTCACTCCACGTCTCCGTCGACCTGCCAGAGTCACTCCACGTCTCCGTCGACCTGCCAGAGTCACTCCACGTCTCCGTCGACCTGCCAGAGTCACCCCACGTCTCCGTCGACCTGCCAGAGTCACTCCACGTCTCCGTCGACCTGCCAGAGTCACCCCACGTCTCCGTCGACCTGCCAGAGTCACCTCACGCCTCCGCCGACCTGCCAGAGTCACCTCACGCCTCCGCCGACCTGCCAGAGTCACCTCACGCCTCCGCCGACCTGCCAGAGTCACCTCACGCCTCCGCCGACCTGCCAGAGTCACCTCACGCCTCCGCCGACCTGCCAGAGTCACCTCACGCCTCCGCCGACCTGCCAGAGTCACCTCACGCCTCCGCCGACCTGCCAGAGTCACCTCACGTCCCTGCTGTCTCGTCCGCCCTGCCCTGGTGGGCTCCTGTCTCATTGTCCCCACATGGACCTGGCCCTCCATTCCCTCCCCCGGTTCCACCTCCGCTCCACCGCCCTCCTGGATTGTGCCGAGTGTGTGTGAAGCGTCTGGAAGCCGCTCCTAGGAGGGGGGCTCTGTCATGAATCTGGTAACCACTCACTCAAACTGCACATCACCCATGGACTACATTTCCCATCATGCACTGCACTCACACATTCCCGTCCACCATTACACCAATCACACAGCTGTCACCATTCACTCATCAACTCTGATTGCCTCACCACACCTGCACCTCATTCTCTCACTCACATAAAAGCAGCACACAAACACTCACTCACTGCGAAGTCTTGTTTTTCCCCTGGTTAACATTTCCGAGCGTTTTCCCTAGTTTGTCTTCCCGTGTTTTACCTGGACTGTTGACTCCCTCTCCTGATTGTTTGCTGCCTGCCTCTCTGACCCTGCCTGCTTTCTGGTAATCCTCTCTGTCTGCCGCCTGCCCTGACCATCCTGCCTGTTTCTCTGACCACGTCTCTGCTTAGCCCTCACTGTTCCCATTGTTGGTGTTTGATCTATTCCTGTTTGACCACTCTAATAAAGCTGCAAATGGATCCCGCTCCGTCTGATGTTGTGTTACACATCTGAGGGAGGCGTTAGTTGGTTACGGGAAACTTCCCTTCCCGTGGTTCTAATACACTAATCCACTAATTCACGTCTGGGCCAGGACAAAGCCATTTGCAGAACAAAAGATGAATCTCTCAGTAGTCTGACTCATTGATCTTACCATTATCATAGAGACAAAAAGCACAGCTGTCTCGAGCTCAAATGGTCAGGAAACGATCTCAAAACACCTGAATTGCCTGACACTTGGTTAGTCAGGAAGTGATACAATTTGTAATCCCTCAATTCCCCCTTAGAGAGTTCTAATAACTCTCACAAAATACAAATTTAGACACTTAAAAGTTAATTCTTGTAACTTGTAATCGTTACAGGCACATAGTACATGTTCTGTGTTGCTTATATGTAATTGCATGCTGACACAGAAACAAAACATGCAATTCGGGTCCGTGAAGTTCTTACGGGTAATAATCTTTTCTGGTTGGAACTGTCATTTCCTCGTGAGAGGCGGGAGTCATTTGCTGACAGAAACACTTGATACTGTGGATGCATAGATAGTACGCAAGTCAAGTCAAGTCACCTTTATTTATATAGCGCCTTTAACAATACAAATTGTAACAAAGCACTGCACAATATCAAAATAGGCAAATTTGTCAATAATGTAAAATGACAGGATTTAACACTCAATTATCTGCTGAATGCATTTCATTATTGAATTTAGTAGTGGCATTGTCCAGCTTAGTTCAGTTTATAATATCTGTGCAATCAAGTCGATGATTGTGCTGGAAATGAAGTGTCCCCAACTGAGCAAGCCAGAGGCGACAGCGGCAAGGAACGAAAACTCCATCGGTGACAGAATGGAGAAAAAACCTTGGGAGAAACCAGGCTCAGTCGGGGGGCCAGTTCCCCTCCGGCCAGACGAATCAGTAGTTTGTTCCAACTGCAGCAAAGTCAGAGTGTAAGTGGTCCACTGGTTCCAGGGGTCTTTCCCCGATGGATGTCTAGGTGACGAGGTCCTCACTGGAGCTCTGTCTCTGGGGGCTCATCTCGGAGGTCCTCGGAGGGGTTGTCATCGTCTCTTCTCAGGTGTTCGGTCATCTCTATCGTTTAAGGGTAGGATCCAGACTGAGGCTTGTGTAATTCCTAACTACCACGGGATGTTAATCCCGTGGCAGTAACATAAAAACAGTAAGACAATTAGCGTAGCAGCGGCTCCATCCAGGAATAACCCTGGATGAAATTATCAGTATAACCCAAGCTAAAGCATAATAATGTGCATGTGTTCAGATGATCTGGCAGTACAAGATTGTGAGATGCATTATATGAATGCTTGGCTAAAGAGATGCGTCTTTAATCTAGATTTAAACAGAGAGAGTGTGTCTGAACCCCGAACGTTTTCAGGAAGGCTATTCCATAGTTTAGGAGCCAGATATGAAAAAGTTCTACCTCCTTTTGTGGACTTTGCTATCCTAGGTACTACCAAGAGTCCAGAGTTTTGCGACCTAAGGGAGCGGGTTGGATTGTAGCGTGATAAAAGATTAGTTAGGTACGCAGGAGCTAAATCATTTAGGGCCTTATAGGCAAGTAATAATATTTTGTAACTGATACGAAACTTAATAGGTAGCCAGTGCAGAGACTGTAAAATTGGAGTAATATGGTCATATTTTCTTGACCTGGTAAGGACTCTAGCCGCAGCATTTTGTACTATCTGTAGCTTGTTTATTGAAGATGCAGGACAACCACCTAGCAGTGCATTACAATAGTCCAGTCTAGAGGTCATGAATGCATGAACTAACTTTTCTGCATCAGAAACACTTAACATGTTCCGTAGCTTGGAAATGTTTCTAAGATGGAAGAATGCTGTTTTTGTAACATTGGAAATATGATTTTCAAAAGATAGCAAGTAGGAGAAACAACAGCAGAATTGCTATTTCCTTGATCCACAGCCAGGGTTTACCTAACAAGTTTCCGAACCATGAAGAATTATCTTCAGTCATCTGGTGTAATTTTGCTGAAAGACCAAGAATGTCTTGTTGGATTTTGTTCAAGTTCTCTGTTGGATCCATTAACCCGGTGCAGCATTCAGGACCGATAATGGTACAGGCTCCCCCTTGTGTTGCAAGAATGTAATCCAAGGCCACTCTGTTCTGTAAGATCATCATCTTGTGCGAGACAAGAGTGTCCTTGATGTTGCCCAGGGCCAAAACCGTATCATTGGCCAATTTCTGTACTGAATCCGACAGGCTTCTGACCTGATCGAGAGCCTGCATGACACCATACGATGGGATTAATGCTCCAAGAGTTCTTAACCACCACGTTTGTACACAAGTGAGTCCTGGAATGCAGCCATCTTTGTTGGTAGAAGCTGAATTTTGTAGATGTGGAGAACTTGAGGTGGAGTGTGTATTTTCTCTGATGGCTGGTAGGACATAAACCAGGGTGCACCTGCCATTGAATTGGCTGGGTAGGATGCTGTAGACAGAAGTCCCACATAACCACAAAGTGCCAGTCGGTGGAGGAATCATACACCACTGATTTATGGCAAAAAAATTCGGTAGGGATGGGTTCCCGTAGAGACACTCTTTTAAATCATTCTCCTCTTTCTTATCTGACGTAGTAACGTACACATCGAATTCGGTTCTTCTTTCAATCACAAAGCTGCAACGTTCACGAGGAATTTCACCCAGTGTAGTCGATGCTGGAGCATGATTTTCCATGCACCAATAGAACATCCTTGGCATGAGTAGATCTGTCATGATGGGAGTAGCTGAAGTTAGGTTGCAGGATGGTAGTCCAGGAATGCAACACGAAGAAGCTGGAGGAATTGTTACGTTGTGACATGTATCCTTGTTGTATAATCCACTGGTATGATGATCGAATAAGGTACACGTATCACATTTGGAGATAGGGTGTGCCACCCATGGGATTCCTGCTCCTACTGCTCCTAGGGGCGTGCGGCATGCAAACGTTTTTTCCAGCAAACAAGGCATTTCTTGACATATTCATCAGCTCTATGAATATGTTGTTTCTGGGGTCTACACTTTGCGTGATGTCCATGATGGTTAATAGTATGAAAATCTTGATCATGTTGATGGATGACTGAAGTTCCCGTATGTGAGTCTCTGCGTTGTGTATTTTTTTCCTTTATTTTTTTTTTTTCTTCTTCTTCTTTCTTTTCTCTTTCTTGTGTGATAGTTGGCTCGGCAATGGGTCTAGTTGTTTTCTAGAGGTTGTGGCTTCATCCGCAGGTGAGAAGGGCGGTGCATATGGATCTCAGGACAGCCATCAAATGGTATCTGCACAGAGGAAGAAAGAAACACAAACAAGAGAGAACAACGGCACAGAGCAGTATTTGTAGAGTCTGCAAACATTAGGGTTGTATCCTCTGTTCAAAAATAGAGTCTGCTATGGTTGTTCCTTCTTTCCCTATTTCTTAATTCCTGCGACACCTAAAGAACAGTGAGGAAAGGATGGACTAATGGAGGGGAAAGGCCTATGAGGAAATCTTCACCGCAGGGTTGGCCCCCGAAGCCTGTTGCTTTCGGTTCTTCCCTGGGCTCCTCACTGGTTCTTGTGTCTGCCCTATCCTATCCCTGCAGGGGGAGGAACAACCTTACAGTGTGACACATGAGTCCAAGTTTTCCTTCCCTGACACAATACTGTAGCTGCTGTAATCAACATCACTTGATGTGGTCCGTACCACTTAGGCTCTAATGGCTTGTTTTTGAACGCCTTTATCATGACCCATTGACCTGGGACGATTGTGTGTCCACCTTCTGGTGTAGTCTGCCAACACGACTCAACTCTCTCTTTGGCACTCTGCACTGCCTTTGTGAGGTTTTCACAGTAAGCGATCAGGGCATCTGAAGCAATGTGCACATCAGCATTTCTAAGATCAATCACACCTGGCATCTGCATTGGGCGTCCAGTAATAATCTCATGAGGGCTCAGTCCTACTGATCTGTTAGGTGATGCTCTCATACTACACAGTACTGCGGGCAGTGCTTCAACCCATGGTACTCCTTCCTGATGCATTTTGCTTAGCCTGGTTTTGATTGTTCTGTTTGATCGTTCAACCTGTCCTGATGCTTGTGGCCTATAGGGACAGTGAAGGTTCCACTTAATCTTCAACATTCTAGACACTTCCTTGACTACCTGTCCTGTGAAGTGGGTACCTTGATCTGAGTCAATGCAATCTGGTAATCCCCATCTGGGAATGAAATCAGTGACAAGACATTTAGCAGTATGTGCAGCTGTAGCATGCCCTGTTGGATAAGCTTCTACCCATCTTGAGATCAATGTTCTTCTAAATTCAGTTAAATGTGTGCGTGCTGCCGGTAAACTCTGAGATAGTCTCTCTATATCTTTAGGACATAAATCGTTGGCAACAGTTTGTATTTGCACAACAAAAGAATTGGGAGGAACACTATCAGTTTCCTCAACATTAACTGAATTTACAGGCACATCAGTTACTGATTGGAGAGGTACATCTGTTTCAGAGAATGCTTGTAAATCAGGGTAAATGTTATCAGGCTGACTAACTCCCACATCAGTTTTTGCTCCAGCTTTCTTGAGGTTCAATTTCTTAGTCAAAGTGGATACTCTCGCACGGAGTTCATTGTTCTGTTTCTCTAGCTCTGCGTTACGCTGAGACTGTTGTGTCACTAGCGTTACACTGAATTCTCTGTAACAACAGATAATGCCTTTCACATTGTTCTTACGAATACTTGCTCCTAGTACCTTTTTACACTCATCTACCGACCAAGTCTTGTCTGGATGAATCTCATATTTCTGCGTTAGCTTTTTCAGTGACTATTAGGTCCATTTGTTCCGCTAACAGTGTTTTGAATTCACTATCTGACCACAACGGAGTCGCAAGACCCATCTTTTCTGTGGTTGGAATCAGCCTAGCATTCATTCTAACCATTTTGTAAGTTTCTTCGGTACCACACAAACAAAACAAACCCTTCTCTGATCAACAGAGGGTACACTTGTAAAAAAGAAAAACTTAACTATTGTTAAATTTCCAAATTACCAACACTTCACACTTAACTTCCCTGCCTACATACCCGAGGTCCGTACCACTTAGGCTCTAATGGCTTGTTTTTGAACGCCTTTATCATGACCCATTGACCTGGGACGATTGTGTGTCCACCTTCTGGTGTAGTCTGCCAACACGACTCAACTCTCTCTTTGGCACTCTGCACTGCCTTTGTGAGGTTTTCACAGTAAGCGATCAGGGCATCTGAAGCAATGTGCACATCAGCATTTCTAAGATCAATCACACCTGGCATCTGCATTGGGCGTCCAGTAATAATCTCATGAGGGCTCAGTCCTACTGATCTGTTAGGTGATGCTCTCATACTACACAGTACTGCGGGCAGTGCTTCAACCCATGGTACTCCTTCCTGATGCATTTTGCTTAGCCTGGTTTTGATTGTTCTGTTTGATCGTTCAACCTGTCCTGATGCTTGTGGCCTATAGGGACAGTGAAAGTTCCACTTAATCTTCAACATTCTAGACACTTCCTTGACTACCTGTCCTGTGAAGTGGGTACCTTGATCTGAGTCAATGCAATCTGGTAATCCCCATCTGGGAATGAAATCAGTGACAAGACATTTAGCAGTATGTGCAGCTGTAGCATGCCCTGTTGGATAAGCTTCTACCCATCTTGAGATCAATGTTCTTCTAAATTCAGTTAAATGTGTGCGTGCTGCCGGTAAACTCTGAGATAGTCTCTCTATATCTTTAGGACATAAATCGTTGGCAACAGTTTGTATTTGCACAACAAAAGAATTGGGAGGAACACTATCAGTTTCCTCAACATTAACTGAATTTACAGGCACATCAGTTACTGATTGGAGAGGTACATCTGTTTCAGAGAATGCTTGTAAATCAGGGTAAATGTTATCAGGCTGACTAACTCCCACATCAGTGTTTGCTGCCACTTTCTTGAGGTTCAATTTCTTAGTCAAAGTGGATACTCTCGCACGGAGTTCATTGTTCTGTTTCTCTAGCTCTGCGTTACGCTGAGACTGTTGTGTCACTAGCGTTACACTGAATTCTCTGTAACAACAGATAATGCCTTTCACATTGTTCTTACGAATACTTGCTCCTAGTACCTTTTTACACTCATCTACCGACCAAGTCTTGTCTGGATGAATCTCATATTTCTGCGTTAGCTTTTTCAGTGACTATTAGGTCCATTTGTTCCGCTAACAGTGTTTTGAATTCACTATCTGACCACAACGGAGTCGCAAGACCCATCTTTTCTGTGGTTGGAATCAGCCTAGCATTCATTCTAACCATTTTGTAAGTTTCTTCGGTACCACACAAACAAAACAAACCCTTCTCTGATCAACAGAGGGTACACTTGTAAAAAAGAAAAACTTAACTATTGTTAAATTTCCAAATTACCAACACTTCACACTTAACTTCCCTGCCTACAAAAAAAAACAGAGGATAAAACTAAATTATTAGCACGAAATGCTAACCTTCCCTGCCTGAAACAGAGGATAACTCATTTTTAGCACGTAATGCCCAAAATCTTCCCTGCCTGAAAGAACAGAGGATAAACTTTCATCTCTAAAATAAAAACTTTAGAGGATAAACTCTTCCCTGCCTGTAACAGAGGATAAACTTCCCTGCCTACAAGAACAGAGGATAAACTCTTCCCTGCCTGAAACAGAGGATACATTTAGTTAAACAAACCCTACAGATGTATGTTAACTCTTCTCTGACGGCACAGAGGATACATTGGTCTTAGGTTCTTTTGGATTAGAGACAGCACTCACCACAACCCTTGGTTGAGAGAAAAATTAAGTCTGGGAATCCTTGTTCAGCTTGAAGTTTCGCTGGATTCCAAAAGATGCAGATCTTTGTTTGAGCTTGAAGTTTTTCAGGTGAGGAAGCTGGAACTCTATCCGGGTTCACGGCACCATCTGTTGTGAACTCTGTTCTTCTAAAGTGTAGAAAACTCAGAAGAGAAGACCAGGAGACTTCGGATTGGATCGTCAGCAGAATTTCTTCATTCTATGACATGTCTTGTTATCTGTAGCCATCGAAAATCTCTTCTTAAGTCATTTTTACAGGGTATCTTTATAGGCAGAATTGGAGGAGGGACTTTTAGAGGTTGAGACAAAACATCAAAGAAAGCAAACATCTGAGGGAGGCGTTAGTTGGTTACGGGAAACTTCCCGTGGTCCAATAAACCTAACGAATCCACGTCTGGCCAGGACAAAACCTATTTGCAGAACAAAGGTTGAATCTCTCAGTAGTCTGACTCATTGATCTTACTATTATCATAGAGACAAAAAGGCCCAGCTGTCTCAAGCTCAAATGGTCAGGAAGCGATCTAAAGCACCTGAATTTGCCTGACCCTTCTTAATCAGGAAGTGAATTTAAATTAAACATTAAAAATAAAATTTGTAATCCTTCAATGACTTCTTAAGTTAGCTCTGACGATGGGTAGGCTAGTAAGAGCCAATATCCTCATCCACAGATATGACGTGTAGATGCGATGGGGAAATACTCAGGAGTACACTGACCACGGAGACAGACAATCTGGTGGGAGAGGAGAACACAAGGAGAAGACACAGGAGGTAAGGATCAACGGGTAAGTTTTGCAAGAATGATACTCAGCTTCAATGGTAGCAGGAGTAGAGTCCACGTAGTGTATATGAGATCGGATGGGGAGTGAACTGTGGTGTGTGCTCTTATACAGGGTAGATGACAGTGGTGATGAGGTGCAGGTGAGCGTGATTTAGAATTCAGGTGATGCGGATCGTTGTGATTGACGAAGGGGAGAGCCTGGCCGATCCGTGACAGTACCCCCTTCTCCACGGCCTGTTCCTGAGGGCCAACCCCGGCGTCGTGGTGGTCTACCCCGGCCCCCGGGGAGCTGGACGATTGGGGTGAGCCGAGTGGAATTCCTCAAGGAGTGTTGGATCCAAAATGTCATCTCTGGGAATCCAAGAGCGTTCCTCGTGACCATACCCCTCCCAGTCAACAAGGTATTCTAATTTACCACCACAGCGCCGGGATTCTAGGATGTCCCTTACTCTGTAGACGGCTCCTTCGTCCTGGAGGAGAGGGAGAGGGTGCGCCTCTGTCTGGCCAGGCTCTGGGGAGACAGAAGGAGAGAAGGGTTTGAGTAAGGACACATGGAAGGTAGGGTGAATCCTGTAGTGTGGGGGTAACTGTAACTTGTAAGTGACCGGGTTGATCTGTTCCAGAATGGTGGAGGGGCCAACGAATCTGAGACTGAGCTTCCGGCTAGGCAGGCGCAGCTTGATGTCCCGTGTGGACAGCCAGACCCTTTGCCCAGGTTGGTATTCGGGACTGGCTGATCGTCGGACGTCCGCTGCCATCCTTTGTCTGCGCACTGCCTGCTGCAGCTGATGGTGTGCTGCTTCCTAGGCTCTCTCGAAACCAGTAATCGACCGCGGGGACGTCGGATGGTAACCCTGACCATGGAAACAGGGGAGGCTGGGAACCGAGTACGCACTGGAAGGGAGTGAGTCCAGTCGAGCTCTGACGCAGGGAATTCTGGGCGTACTCGGCCCAGCCAAGAAACTGGTTCCAAGAGTTCTGGCGGCCATGGCAGAAGGTTCTCAGGAAGCATCCCACTTCCTGGATCTTGCGCTCGGTCTGCCCATTCGACTGCGGATGGTAACCAGAGGAGAGGATCACGGTCACACCTAGGAGTGAGAAGAAGGCTTTCCAGACTCGGGAGATGAATTGTGGACCTCTGTCCGATACGATGTCTTCTGGGATGCCATAATAATGTACGACTTGATTGAACAGGAGTTCAGCTGTCTGAAGTGCCGTGGGAAGGCCTGCGAGAGGTATGAGGTGACAGAACATGGAGAAACGGTCTATGATGACTAAGATACATGTGTTACCATCAGAGACAGGCAAGTACGTGATGAAATCCACTCCTAGGTGCAACCAGGGACGGTTAGGTATGGGTAATGGGAAAAGTTTGCCAGCAGGGAGGTGACGGGAACTTTTGGAGATGACGCAGTCGGGGCAGCCTTGCACGAACCTTCTCACATCCCTGGCCATATTGGGCCACCAGAAGCGGTCTCGTAGCAGCGAGAGAGTGGTGTTGGCCCCTGGGTGGCCAGTACCTAGGGAAGTGTGAGTGGTATGGATGAGAGGAGTGCGTTGAGTCCTAGGAACGTATTGGTGATCGGGTGGACAGCCCGGCGGATTGGCTGGTGGAGTGGTAGAGGCAACTGGTGGTGAGGTCCACTGGATGGGGCTGGTGATGATCTCGGCTGGCAGTATCCCCTCTGGTTCCTCCGAGCTCTTCTCAGAAGTGTGAATCTGGGACAAGGCTTCGGCCTTAACATTTCTTGGGCCTGGGCGGTAGGAAATCTTGAATTGGAAACGGGTAAAAAATAGAGCCCACCTGGCTTGACGAGGGTTTAACCGTTTGGCCTTGCGGAGATACTGCAGGTTCTTGTGGTCTGTCAATACCAGAAAGGGGTGTGCTGCCCCCTCCAGCCAGTGCCTCCATTCCTCTAAGGCAAGTTTGATGGCTAGGAGTTCTCGATTGCCGATGTCATAGTTCCTTTCCGTCGGGCTGAGTTTACGGGAGAAGTAGGCGCATGGATGGAGTTTGGGATGCGTCCCCTGCTGCTGAGACAGTACTGCTCTGACACCTGTTGTGGAGGCATCAACTTCCACGATGAAGGGTAATCTAGGATTGGGGTGAACTAGGAGTGGTGCACTGGTGAAGGCGTGCTTGAGCTTGTTAAATGCTTCCGTGGCGTTAGGGTTCCAAGATAGCGATTTCGCTTTACTTTTAAGTAAATCAGTGAGAGGACTGGTGATTGTGCTGTAACTGGAGATGAACCGGCGATAGAAATTGGAGAATCCTAGGAATCTTTGGAGTTCCTTGATACTGGAGGGAATGGGTCAGGAAGTGATTGCCTTCACCTTCCCCTTGTCCATGCGAATGCCACCACTGTTAATGACATACCCGAGGAAGTGGACTGTGGACTGGTGTAAGGTGCATTTCTCGGCCTTAAGGTATAGATGGAATTCCCTCAAACGTTGGAGGACCTCCGCAACGTGTTGGCGATGTTCGGCCAAGCTCCGGGAGTATATGAGGATGTTGTCTATGTAAACGATGAAGAACCGATGGAGAAACTCCCAGAGCACCTCATGCATGAAGCCTTGGAAGACTGAAGGAGCGTTGACTAGCCCGTACGGCATTACCCGGTACTCATAGTGGCCGGTGGGGGTCACAAAAGCCGTCTTCCATTTATCCCCTTCTCGGATGCGGATGAGGTTATAAGCGCTGCAGAGGTCCAACTTGGTGAATATGGTGGCACCGCGTAGTTGTTCCAAGGCTGTTGGAACAAGGGGAAGAGGGTACCGGAATTTGACAGTGATCTCGTTTAGTTTCCGGTAGTCAATACAGGGCCTCAGGCCGCCGTCCTTCTTGGCCACGATGAAGAAACTGGAAGCAGCAGGGGATGTAGATGGAATGATGTAGCCTTGCTTTAACTCCTCCTCAATATACTCCTCCATGGCCTTCTGTTCGGGGAGTGATAAGGGATAGATCTTTCCATGAAGTACTGGCTCACCCGGGAATAGATCGATCGCACAGTCCCATGGCTGATGCGGTGGTAGCTGGGCAGCTCTCTTGGGGCAGAAAACGTCACTAAAGTGTGAATAGCTGGATGGAATGTTGATGGATTGCTTCTCAACGGGACTCTCAACAGACGCGGAGTGAGGTTAGCTGGACGGGGACCGCAGTAAGAGGTCGGGGTAGCCGAGGGAAGCAATGAGGGAAACAACTCTCTTCTCCTGTCTTCCAGGAAAGGTGGGGATCATGCTGCACCAGCCAGGGATGTCCAAGGATGATGTCCACAGTGGAACCCTCCAGAACCAGAAAATGTAGTTCCTCCTGATGTAACTGCCCTATTTGCAGCTGTAATGGTCCTACACTGTGTCTGACGTGACGTCGAGTGAGGTGCTTACCAGTTATGGACTGGACCTCATAAGTCTCCGTGAACGAAGTCGGGAGTCGGAGCTGCTGGCAGAGATCTCCGGCGATGAAATTGCCGGCTGAACCGGAGTCGAGGAGGGTGGTAACTGAAACCACAAAATTCTGAATCCTGATGAAACCACCAGGGTTCTGAACCTGAGAGAGTATTGATGAATAGGCATTGATCCCTGTCGCAGTTGAAACAATTGCTCCCCTACGGAAGAATCCCCCGGCGAGCCACCAAATACTTCCAGGAAATGGGCTAAGAAGTTGGAGAAAGTCTGGGTGGCGGGACCTGCCTGATTCAGAATTGATTCAGCCCATTGGAGTGCAGGGCCTGTTGGGGAGGTAATCAAAAAGGCGATCTTTGACTGGTCAGTGGGAAACATATGTGGATGCAGATCAATGGTGAGGGCACATTACAGAAGGAATCCATTGCACTCCTCCGCTGAACCATAGAAGGGCGCTGGTTTGGCCATGGGACTGGCGAAAACGATCAGAGAAAAAGTGCTGGGCGTTGTGCTGGTTGTTGGAGATGCAGGAGCTGGACATACCGGAGATGAAGGTAGATGGAGTAATACCTTCTTCAGGGAATCCACAAGCTCCTAGAAGGGGTCTGGAGAGCTCATCCTGTCCGTCGGTAAATTGGTCCGATCTTCTGTAACATAAGCAGCCGGACACAGAGGTAAGTAAAAGCACTTGAATGTTTATTGAACGGGATGGGCTTTACTGGGGATGTGCAATGGAGACTTGAGGTGAGTGGATGACTTCTTTAGTTAGCCCTGACGATGGGTAGGCTAGTAAGAGCCAATATACTCTTGTCCACAGATATGACGTGTAGATGCGTTGGGGAAATACTCAGGAGTACACTGACCACGGAGACAGACAATCTGGCGGGAGAGGAGAACACAAGGAGAAGACACAGGAGGTAAGGATCAACGGGTAAGTTTCGCAAGAATGATACTCAGCTAGAATGGTAGCAGGAGTAGAGTCCACGTAGTGTATATGAGATCGGATGGGGAGTGAACTGTGGTGTGTGCTCTTATACAGGGTAGATGACAGTGGTGATGAGGTGCAGGTGAGCGTGATTAGAATTCAGGTGATGCGGATCGTTGTGATTGACGGAGGGGAGAGCCTGGCCGATCCGTGACAATAAGATATTGTTTTCAATCTATGAGTAGTTTAACATTATTTTATAATTGTTCTATTTAGATTATCATATTGTAATATCACTGCTCAATGCTGTGGGAGTTTAATATCGGCTCTACAATCCTCAAACTTTGTCCTGAGAGAGCTGGATCTGAGTAACAATGACCTGCAGGATTCAGGAGTGAAGCTGCTCTCCAATGGATTGAAGAGTCCAAACTGTCAGCTGGAGATACTGAGGTATTAAGAACATATAAGGAAAGATGTGCAGTTATCCAGTCATAATGCTGGTGTGTGTGTGTGTGTGTGTGTGTGTGTGTGTGTGTGTGTGTGTGTGTGTGTGTGTGTGTGTGTGTGGATGATCTGACAGTGTGTGTCTGTAGATGATCTGAAAATGTGTCTGTAGATGATCTGTCTGTGTGTGGAAATGATCCGACAGTGTGTGTCTGTAGATGATCTGACAGTGTGTGTCTGTAGATGATCTGACAGTGTGTGTCTGTAGATGATCTGTCTGTGTGTGTCTGTAGATGATCTGTCTGTGTGTGCCTGTAGATGATCTGTAAATGTGTCTGTCTGTGTGTCTGTAGATGATCTGAAAATGTGTCTGTAGATTATCTGTCTGTCTGTGTGCGTGTGTGTGTGTGTGTGTGTGTGTGTGTGTGTGTGTGTGTGTGTGTGTGTGTGTGTGTGTGTGTGTAGATTATCTGTGTGTGTCTGTGGATGATCTGAAAGTGTGTCTGTAGATGATTTGACTGCTGACAGTGTATGTCTGTAGATGATCTGTCTGTGTGTCTGTAGATGATCTGAAAATGTGTCTGTAGATGATCTGTCTGTGTGTGGAAATGATCCGACAGTGTGTGTCTGTAGATGATCTGACAGTGTGTGTCTGTAGATGATCTGACAGTGTGTGTCTGTAGATGATCTGTCTGTGTGTGCCTGTAGATGATCTGTAAATGTGTCTGTAGATGATCTGTGTGTGTGTGTCTGTGTGTCTGTAGATGATCTGACAGTGTATGTCTGTAGATGATCTGTCTGTGTGTCTGTAGATGATCTGAAAATGTGTCTGTAGATGATCTCTCTGTGTGTGTGTGTGTGTGTGTGTGTGTGTGTGTGTGTGTGTGTGTGTGTGTGTGTGTGTGTGTGTGTGTGTGTGTAGATTATCTGTCTGTGTGTGTCTGTGGATGATCTGAAAGTGTGTCTGTAGATGATCTGTCTGTGTGTGGAAATGATCCAACAGTGTGTGTCTGTAGATGATCTGACAGTGTGTGTCTGTAGATGATCTGACAGTGTGTGTCTGTAGATGATCTGACAGTGTGTGTCTGTAGATAATCTGTCTGTGTGTGCCTGTAGATGATCTGTAAATGTGTCTGTCGGATGGTGTGTGTGTGTGTGTGTGTGTCTGTGTGTCTGTAGATGATCTGACAGTGTGTGTCTGTAGATGATCTGACAGTGTATGTCTGTAGATGATCTGTCTGTGTGTCTGTAGATGATCTGAAAATGTGTCTGTAGATGATCTGTGTGTGTGTGTGTGTGTGTGTGTGTGTGTGTGTGTGTGTGTGTGTGTGTAGATTATCTGTCTGTGTGTGTCTGTGGATGATCTGAAAGTGTGTCTGTAGATGATCTGACTGTGTGTCTATAGATTATCTGACTGTGTGTATGTAGATGATCTGTCTGTGTGTGTGTCTGTAGATGATCTGAAAGTGTGTCTGTAGATGATCTGGCTGTGTGTCTGTAGATGATCTGACTTTGTGTGTATGTAGATGATCTGACAGTGTGTGTCTGTAGATGGTCTGTCAGTGTGTGTCTGTAGATGATCTTTCTGTGTCTGTCTGTGTGTGTGTCTGTAGACGATCTGTATGTGTGTGTCTCTAGTTGATTTGACAGTGTGTGTCTGTAGTTGATCTGTCTGTGTGTGTCTGTAGATGACCTGACAGTGTGTCTGTAGATGATCTGTCTGTGTGTGTCTATAGACGATCTGTCTGTGTGTCTGTAGATGATCTTTCTGTGTCTGTGTCTGTAGATGGTCTGCCAGTGTGTGTCTGTAGATAGTCTGCCAGTGTGTGTCTGTAGATGATCTGATTGTGTGTGTGTGTGTGTAGATGATCTGACAGTGTGTCTGTAGGTGATCTGACTGTGTGTGTCTGTAGATGATCTAAAAGTGTGTCTGTAGATTATCTGACAGTGTGTGTGTCTGTAGATGATCTGACTGTGTGTGTCTGTAAATGATCTGAAGGTGTGTTTCTGTAGATGATCTGACAGTGTGTGTTTGTAGATAATCTGACTGTTTGTGTCTGTAGATTATCTGACAGTGTGCGTCTGTAGATTATCTGACAGTGTGTGTCTGTAGATGGTCTGCCAGTGTGTGTCTGTAGATGATCTGATTGTGTGTGTGTAGATGATCTGACAGTGTGTCTGTAGGTGATCTGACTGTGTGTGTCTGTAGATGATCTGACAGTTTGTGTCTGTAGATGATCTGACTGTTTGTGTCTGTAGATGATCTGACAGTGTGTGTCTGTAGATGATCTAAAAGTGTGTCTGTAGATTATCTGACAGTGTGTGTGTCTGTAGATGATCTGACTGTGTGTGTCTGTAAATGATCTGAAGGTGTGTTTCTGTAGATTATCTGACAGTGTGTGTCTGTAGATAATCTGACTGTTTGTGTCTGTAGATTATCTGGCAGTGTGCGTCTGTAGATTATCTGACTGTGTGTGTCTGTAGATTACCTGACAGTGTATGTCTGTAGATGATCTGTCTGTGTGAATGTAGATGATATGACTGTGTGTCTGTAAATGATCTGGCAGTGTGTGTCTGTAGATGATCTGACAGTGTGTGTGTCTGTAGATGATGTGACGGTGTTTCTGTATATAATCTGACTGTGTGTCTGTAGATAATCTGACTGTGTCTGTAGATTATCTGGCAGTGTGTGTCTGTAGATGATCTGACTGTGTGTGTCTGTAGATGATCTGACAGTGTGTGTCTGTAGATGATCTGTCTGTGTGTGGAAATGATCCGACAGTGTGTGTCTGTAGATGATCTGACAGTGTGTGTCTGTAGATGATCTGTCTGTGTGTGCCTGTAGATGATCTGTAAATGTGTCTGTAGATGATCTGTGTGTGTGTGTGTGTGTGTGTGTGTGTGTGTGTGTGTGTGTGTGTGTGTGTGTGTGTGTGTGTGTGTGTGTGTGTGTGTGTGTGTGTGTGTGTGTGTGTGTGTGTGTAGATGATCTGACAGTGTGTGTCTGTAGATGATCTGACAGTGTATGTCTGTAGATGATCTGTCTGTGTGTCTGTAGATGATCTGAAAATGTGTCTGTAGATGATCTCTCTGTGTGTGTGTGTGTGTGTGTGTGTGTGTGTGTGTGTGTGTGTGTGTGTGTGTGTGTGTGTGTGTGTGTGTGTGTGTATGTCTGTAGATGATCTGTCTGTGTGTCTGTAGATGATCTGAAAATGTGTCTGTAGATTATCTGTCTGTCTGTCTGTCTGTGTGTGTGTGTGTGTGTGTGTGTGTGTGTGTACATTATCTGTGTGTGTCTGTGGATGATCTGAAAGTGTGTCTGTAGATGATCTGACTGCTGACAGTGTATGTCTGTAGATGATCTGTCTGTGTGTCTGTAGATGATCTGAAAATGTGTCTGTAGATGATCTGTGTGTGTGTGTGTGTGTGTGTGTGTGTGTGTGTGTGTGTGTGTGTGTGTGTGTGTGTGTGTGTGTGTGTGTGTGTGTAGATTATCTGTCTGTGTGTGTCTGTGGATGATCTGAAAGTGTGTCTGTAGATGATCTGACTGTGTGTCTATAGATTATCTGACTGTGTGTATGTAGATGATCTGTCTGTGTGTGTCTGTAGATGATCTGAAAGTGTGTCTGTAGATGATCTGGCTGTGTGTCTGTAGATGATCTGACTGTGTGTGTCTGTAGATGATCTGGCAGTTTGAGTCTAAAGATGATCTGACTGTGTGTCTGTAGATGATCTGACTTTGTGTGTATGTAGATGATCTGACAGTGTGTGTCTGTAGATGGTCTGTCAGTGTGTGTCTGCAGATGATCTTTCTGTGTCTGTCTGTGTGTGTGTCTGTAGACGATCTGTATGTGTGTGTCTGTAGTTGATTTGACAGTGTGTGTCTGTAGTTGATCTGTCTGTGTGTGTCTGTAGATGACCTGACAGTGTGTCTGTAGATGATCTGTCTGTGTGTGTCTATAGACGATCTGTCTGTGTGTCTGTAGATGATCTTTCTGTGTCTGTGTCTGTAGATGGTCTGCCAGTGTGTGTCTGTAGATGGTCTGCCAGTGTGTGTCTGTAGATGATCTGATTGTGTGTGTGTGTGTAGATGATCTGACAGTGTGTCTGTAGGTGATCTGACTGTGTGTATCTGTAGATGATCTAAAAGTGTGTCTGTAGAATCTGACAGTGTGTGTGTCTGTAGATGATCTGACTGTGTGTGTCTGTAAATGATCTGAAGGTGTGTTTCTGTAGATGATCTGACAGTGTGTGTTTGTAGATAATCTGACTGTTTGTGTCTGTAGATTATCTGACAGTGTGCGTCTGTAGATTATCTGACAGTGTGTGTCTGTAGATGGTCTGCCAGTGTGTGTCTGTAGATGATCTGATTGTGTGTCTGTAGGTGATCTGACTGTGTGTGTCTGTAGATGATCTGACAGTTTGTGTCTGTAGATGATCTGACAGTTTGTGTCTGTAGATGATCTGACAGTGTGTGTCTGTAGATGATCTAAAAGTGTGTCTGTAGATTATCTGACAGTGTGTGTGTCTGAAGATGATCTGACTGTGTGTGTCTGTAAATGATCTGAAGGTGTGTTTCTGTAGATTATCTGACAGTGTGTGTCTGTAGATAATCTGACTGTTTGTGTCTGTAGATTATCTGGCAGTGTGCGTCTGTAGATTATCTGACTGTGTGTGTCTGTAGATTACCTGACAGTGTATGTCTGTAGATGATCTGTCTGTGTGAATGTAGATGATATGACTGTGTGTCTGTAAATGATCTGGCAGTGTGTGTCTGTAGATGATCTGACAGTGTGTGTGTCTGTAGATGATCTGACTGTGTGTCTGTAAATGATGTGACGGTGTTTCTGTATATAATCTGACTGTGTGTCTGTAGATAATCTGACTGTGTCTGTAGATTATCTGGCAGTGTGTGTCTGTAGATGATCTGACTGTGTGTGTCTGTAGATGGTCTATCTGTGTGTGTTGTAGATGATCTATCTGTGTGTGTTGTAGATGATCTGACTGTGTGTCTGTAGATGATCTGACTGTGTGTGTCTGTAGATGATCTGGCAGTTTGAGTCTAAAGATGATCTGACTGTGTGTCTGTAGATGATCTGACTTTGTGTGTATGTAGATTATCTGACAGTGTGTGTCTGTAGATGGTCTGTCAGTGTGTGTCTGTAGATGATCTTTCTGTGTCTGTCTGTGTGTGTGTGTGTGTGTGTCTGTAGACGATCTGTATGTGTCTGTAGACGATCTGTCTGTGTGTCTGTAGATGATCTTTCTGTGTCTGTAGATGGTCTGCCAGTGTGTGTCTGTAGATGATCTGATTGTGTGTGTAGATGATCTGACAGTGCCTCTAGATGATCTGACAGTGTGTGTCTGTAGATGGTCTGCCAGTGTGTGTCTTTAGATGATCTGAGATTGTGTCTGTAGTTGATTTGATAGTGTGTGTGTGTGTGTGTGTCTGTAGTTGATCTATCTGTGTATGTCTGGAGATGTTCTGACAGCGTGTCTGTAGATGATCTGACAGTGTGTGTCTGTAGATGATCTGACAGTGTGTGTCTGTAGATTATCTGACTGTGTGTGTCTGTAGATATTCTGACTGTGTGTAGATGATCTGACAGTGTGTGTCTGTAGTTGATTTGACAGTGTGTGTCTGTAGTTGATCTGTCTGTGTGTGTCTGTAGATGACCTGACAGTGTGTCTGTAGATGATCTGTCTGTGTGTGTCTGTAGATGATCTGACTGTGTGCATCTGTAGATGATCTGACAGTGGATGTCTGTAGATGATCTTGTCTGTGTGTCTGTAGATGATCTTTCTGTGTGTCTGTAGGTGATCTGACAGTGTCTGTAGATGTTCTGTGTGTGTTTGAGTGTGTTTGTGTGTACTTGCGTGTGTGCGTGCGTGTAGATGATCGGATTTTGTGTGTCTGTAGATGATTTGACTGTGTGTCTGTAGATGGTGTGTGTGTGTGTGTGTGTGTGTGTGTAGATCTGATTTCGTGTGTCTGTAGATTATCTGTCTGTGTGTCTGTAGATGATCTTACTGTGTGTCTGTAGTTGATCTATCTGTGTGTGTCTGTAGATGATCTGTCTGTGTGTCTGTAGTTGATCTGTCTGTGTGTGTGTCTGTAGATGATCTGATTGTGTGTGTCTGTAGGTTGTCTGGCTGCATGGTGACAGAGGAAGGCTGTGGTTATTTGTCTTCAGCTCTGATTTCAAACCCCTCACACATGAGAGAGCTGGATCTGAGCTACAATCACCCAGGACCATCAGGAGTCCAGCTGCTCAAACACAAACTGGTGGATCCAAACTATAAACTGCAGTATGTCAAACACTAATACTGACATATTGTACTCTGTGTTTAAAAGAGGGTCTATCTGAGGTCAGGAACTGCTTCTTCGTTCCTTCATTCAATTCAGTATTCCCTCCTCCCATTCCCTTTCACAACCATCTGCTGTGGCATCTTTATCGCTTATTTTCATCTTACTTCAGTCCCTCATCTTAACTCTCTTGAAATGACTATGAATGTGGAAATAAAATGAAGCTTTCTTGCCGAACTCTAAAGCTTAGATAAAGAATAATTCACTCAAGGTTAATTATGAAAAGTAATTCAGGGAACTTATCACAATTGTGATACCAGATGTATAGTTGCAAGTTGAAACTTTATTCATGTATTCGTTTTAATTAAAACTTTTAGGTGGCAAACAATATTTTGATGAGGTCTGTTGACATAATAATATTGATCGTTACATTAGATTAATATAGTGTCTAGTTTAAACAAAGTTCTGTATTATTATTATTATTATTATTTTTAAGTGAGGTCAAGTCACCTTTTTTATATAGTGCTTTTAACAATACAGATTGTGTCAAAGCAGCTTTACAGTATCAAATGGGAAAATAGTGTGTCAATAATGCAAAAGGACAATAGTAAAACTCAATTTTCAGTTAAAGGCAGTTCAGCATTGAGTTCAATGTATCATCCAGCTCAGTTCAGTTCTAATAGTATCTGTGCAATCAAGTCGACGATATCGACAATCTGTTTCTGTTTAATGTTGTGATTTGATATTTATAATATAGTATACTCTAAAATGACACTAACGGTTCCATTTCTATCCGAAGTGTTTAGCTTTCGAGCTTTTCGATCTATCCAGCTGGTTGTTATCACAGAATAAACCCTAACAGGGTGATCGGGACCCTGAGGTGAAGCACAGGCATAACAACTGAATGGATATACATTATCCCGTATCAATATCCCGGTTGAGCAGTATGAAATTCTGTGTTGATAATGACGATAGATGTTATTGGACAAAACCACACCCTTCGGAATGTCTCAGCTGACCAATCACAATCAAGCATTCCAGAGAGTTGTTTAATAAACAGAATAACGTGTAAACTGTACTGCACAGGGGTGCACTTCCCAAAAGTGTTGCTAGCTAACTATGGACGTAAGTTCCGTTATTTGACTACTATTTTGGTAAAGACAGAACTTGCTTTTGGGAAACGCACCCCAGGCTAGTAAGCAATACACAATCAGTACTGAAAATGAGAGATGAATTTGTGATATGTAAGAGATTTGTGTGTTCGTTTATAGTTTCGATCATGGAGGAGAGTTCATGATGACAGCAGGGCTACAAAAATGTAAGTCTACAAATACGCACAGTCAGTCATATTCTCTGACTGTTGTTTTGTTGTTATATATATTTATCTTTTCTTGTCTTCAGATGCCTGTGATCTCACACTGGATCCAAACACAGCACATGTTAGACTCTCTCTGTCTGAGGGGAACAGAAGGATAACATACGTAGAAAAGAAACAGCCATATCCTAATCATCCAGACAGATTTTTAACCAATCCTCAGGTTATATGTGGAGAGAGTCTGTCTGGACGCTGTTACTGGGAGACTGAAGGCAGCGGGAGAGTGACTGGTATAGCAGTGACATATAAAGGAATCAGCAGGAAAGAAGGAAGTGATTGTTTGTTTGGTTACGGTGAAAAATCCTGGATTCTGTGGTGCTCTGATGAAGGATTCACTGTCTGTCACAATAATAAGGAAACTGTCATATCTGGCCCGTTACCACTGCCTACTAGAGTAGGAGTGTATGTGGATGAGTCGGCCGGCTCTCTGTCCTTCTACAGCGTCTCTGACACACACACGCTCACACACTTACACACATTCAACACTACGTTCA
The DNA here is from genome assembly GCA_003573665.1 of Oxygymnocypris stewartii. NCBI lineage: Eukaryota > Metazoa > Chordata > Actinopteri > Cypriniformes > Cyprinidae > Oxygymnocypris > Oxygymnocypris stewartii. The sequence goes on along the minus strand of QVTF01012073.1, from coordinate 80,645 downwards.
CTGAACCCCTCTATGCTGGATTTGGGGTTTATATGAAATCTACATTGTTTCTGTGTCAGATTAAACAACAGCCACTTACATACAACTGAAACAGAGATAAGTTCACAGCCGATCAGTGGCGGCTGGTCAATAGGGGGCGCTGGGGCGCCGCCCCCCCCCCTTCAAGTTAGCCCCCTTTAACATGTTAACAATAAGTTAAAAATATATCGCAAATATTAACTAAATAAAATCATTTAGTCATAGTATTCTACTGTTAGTTATATTATAATTTATTGAAAAACTAAAAATCTAAACTATATTTCTTTCATATTTGTGTGCGGGGCTCTGGACTAATGAGTGTGTATGTAGGTACACAAACTTTTCAAAAGCATGTGATTTGAGGCTGAAGGATATAATCCTCCTTTAAGTGTTAAGTAATCAATATATCAATATGTAACCAACTGTATTGTGGGATTTATTATAAATGTTTCTAGATATTGTGGATGTGAGTACAAGGGTGTGGGCAGCTATGAGTCCATCAAGAAGAAAGCTGTTGGAATGTGTGGACACACACACATACCAGTCCATCAATTACTTGGAGAAACTGGTGCTTGGCACGAACTGGGGGTATGCGTGTTAAGTGTTGTTTTGCAGGAACCAAGGGAGAAACAGGAGAATGCTGATTGGAGGAGCGTTGGACGGTTCTGGCGGCCAATGAGAAGAAGACACACGTCACACATACTATAAAGAATCTGTTGTTTTGTACATGTGGGTGTGTTCTTTATGAGACTTGTGTCTAAGAACAACCCAGCGCTGTTCTGATCAATAAATTTCAATACTTTTTATATTTCGCCTTCCTTAAATTTTTGATCACGCAGGACGTTTGAAGTCCAACAAGGCTAAGCTCTAATTGGCTTGTTTCAAATTGTCCTTGGGGTGCAGGCTCCTCCCACTTTTGTTGTTAGAGCGAATCAATATTGTTTTTATATGTTTGGCCTCATGTGATTGGACCGTTCTCAACGACTCTCGTTCCACTCAGCAGCAGCTCGTCAGTTGACAGACAGCTACTAATTAATGTGGAAACAAGCGCAATATCTCAAGATGAAAGAAAATTTGGTTTTATCTTTACAAAAATACCCGTTCACAAGGCGTTCGGATGAAGAAAAAAAAAGGATCAAGGAGCTTGGACCAGAACGCTTTGTTTGCGCCCCCCCCCAAAATTGTTTTGCACCAACCGCCACTGCAGCCGATGCTATGTTACGGCCATACTAACAAACTTTCTACCTGGTCTCATGGCAGTTATGTACCTGGGTACACTTTTCAGTGAGATGCGTAATTTGTACCAATAAGTAGACATCACTGCAGTTTCCAAAATAAATGAAAACTTTGATCCTTTTTACACATAATTTACAGAGTTTCGATAAAAAAAGCGTAATTTTCGCACAATTACTTGAAGAATATCAAGTTATGACTTCAAAACAATATTAATATGCTGGGAGATTTGAAAACTGATGCTTTTGAACATTAGCATCACACATATCCAGCTAAATATCTATGGGTTTTCATAGGCAGTATGCTTGTTCGGTAGCTCACGGAGTAAAGAGACATACTTGAGAAGTAAAAGGCTCCCGTGTAACTACGGTTAGACGAAACAGTTCATATCTGTAAATAAGGAAGTACACAGCAAACACAGCAATGCGTGCCTAAATCAACATAATAGAAATGTGCCAGGGTTCACGTATTAAACCTGTGTTTTAGTGCCACTCAGTGGACATTTCTCTTTGAAACTGTGGCGAAACGTGCAGTAAGTTACGTAAGAACGGTCTCGCTAAAAAGTGCACAGAGGTACGAATTTTTATGAGACCAGGTTGCAAACTTAAGTGTGGTAATGACAAATAAAAAAAAAATCTGTATATATGTTATTTCTTTTTGTCTTTTTTCTCTGTTCTTACTCATGCTTTAGGTTCCGCCTCCCTTGGATTCTATTGGCTGTATTTGCATCATTCATCATTAGTCAACTATTATAACGTTTCTTTTGCTAATCACGCTCTCATCCGAGAAGTTTAAAAGGAGAACGTCAGCAAGAAGAGTGTGACATTATGGACTGTGATTGTTTTGTGCACCCACGGAATGTGTCTGTTACACTCTTGGTTTTGACTCTCATTAGTTGGCTGAGTTTCAATGCTCTATAATGGTTTTTGTAATGACCTTGTTAACCTTTTAATCACAACTTACTTTGTTAATGGCTAGTCTTTGTCAGCTTGCCGCTGGTTTATAAGACAAGGAAGGAGTGGAAGAGTTTAGTAAGTCAAGTGACCTTGACTTACTTCACTTATCTTCACGAAGAGAATCTATGTATTAGATACATACGTTTATTAGTGTGCTATTTCTGTATGTTTGGCTTTGTATATTTAGTGTAGTTTATGATGCTTTTGCACTGAAGACTTTTTTCAGGTCTTTACTTTAATAGTTTAGGGGATTTGGGAATTAGTTAGCATTAGAGATAGACCGATATATCGTTTTCCCGACATTTTTCCCGATATTTAAGCATTTGACCATAATCGGATATCGTTTTTTTAATATCGGATTCACCAATAAGTGCCACCATCTTGTGGTTGTTTTGAGAATTGTGCGCAGGATCACCATTGCAGCGCGTCTGAGACGAGACAACAACGGTGGCGTGCATAGGTACTTGATTTGCTGTAGTTAGTAAACTTTATTTAACATAACAGCCATTAATGCACAAATTGGATGTATTAAATAAATGCCTGCTATGCAGTTTATGCAGCTTGGCTCTAAGAAATAGAGACGAACTCACTGAGTCACGTAAGAAAATTTGTCACTCTTTCCCAATAAAGATGTAACTTTGCATGAATTAAATCATATGCAGCCATGAATGAGCGCATGTTGGAAATAAAAGTGCTGAATTTAAGTCTCTCTCTGTTGTCTATGCTTATCGTTAGCCTCATAAAGCCGGAGTCACGTAAAATAATCCGTCAAGTCCTCTCCCAATAAAGATGTAACTTTACCTGAATTAAATAATACAGCCATGAATGAGCACATGTTGGAAATAAAAGCACTGAATTCAATTATCTCTCTGTTGAATATGCTCATCTTAGTCTCGTGAAGCCACTTTCACTCAGCGGTTGATGCTCAAGAAATGGTCCAGCACGACCACCGCATGTAACTTAACAAGATTCACTCGTTTGAAACACGCTAAACTATATTAACATTTACTATAGAACCACTATTTCACCAATAAACATCTAAATAAATACATCTCTATCTAAATTAATTATTTATTATCTCTGCAAGCGATCGCAGTTTGAGTATAGTTCTGTGTAAATACATAAACCGCTGTCAGCAGTTTTCATAATTTAGACAAAAACATTTTAATAAATCTGATAAAACAGTTAAGAAATGCAATAAAATACGATGTTTTGTTTGTTATAGCTTATTTCAATATTCCAGAGAATATTATTCAGTGAATTATTCTTCACTCTTTAGTCTATTAAACAGCATTTAAACCTAAAACTGTAGTTTAAAATGAATTTATATGACTTCTGTCCTTTATTTTCTCCATTTGAAAACATTAGACATGCTTTTGCTTATTGTTAATATCAGTGTTGCTGATGATGCTTTTTATAAATAAAATGTTTTTATTGTTGTAATTTGAAGACTACATTTTACATGAATGTTAATTTTCTACTTTTATTGTTGTGATGACTGAAAGGAGAAAAAACCAAAGTGAAGAATGGACTTCACTCAGTTATTTATTTATTTATTTTCTGACAGTAAATAATATCGGTTCTGCATATTACAGCGAATTATCGGGTACATAAATATGCAAATAATTGGTATTGGTATCGGTTATAAAAAATCAATATCGGTCGATCACTAGTTAGTATGTGGAATTATTTGTATTTTATGATTGAAGCACCACTTTAACTTCCCTTCTTTTCCTTTGTCTTGTTTATGTTTAACCTCTTATTCCCTGGGAACAATAAACCTTTCTTGAGGTGTAATTCGTGTCATATGTTTCATTGATACTTATTTCTTTAATGTCAATTTAATGTTACCTCTTTAAAACCCTTGGCTAAATTCACATCAGAGACATAACACTTGTTATTAGAACAAATCCAAGACCAAAATGCATCTAGAGCAAATAGCACTAAAACAATTATCTGTCATGGGAACCAATTTATTTCTTCAAAATTGAAAGTGAATCCATCATTGATTCAGTCTTATTTCTGAGACCTGACTGAACATGTACTAAAGATGGCATTTGAAATGAATGACATTTCCAAAGATAAACATTTCCTTATTTGTGCTTTCTCGTCCTTGTATATAACGAGGCAGAATGGAGAAGCATAATACAAGTCAAGATTGCTCTATGAGATGTTTAATCTAAGATTGGTTTCATAAGAACTTTCCACGTGTTTCCCCATCCTTATCTGACCTAATCCTAGATCCGTTTATCTCCTGTCCGATTAGACAAGAATACATGTTTAAATTGAAATATATAGGTGAAATGCCATCCTGATGACAATGACAATTTATTTATATAGCACAATTAATTTCAACTTCTGTTGACCAATGTGCTTTCCAGGAAGTAATTAATCAGAAAAACACACAACAAACAAATAGTTATTTATAAAATCATACAAATATCCCATCAAGCATACACTTTAGAAAATAAAAATGTCTTTAGCCTGGACTTAAAAATATTAACAGAAGAAGCTTGTCTGATGGAGAGTGGCAAGGCTTTCCAAAGACTGGGGGCAGAAATACAGAAAGCACGATCTCCCCTGCACTTAAGCCTCGACTTAGGGGTACACAATAGATCCTGGTTGGATGACGAAGGGATCTAATCAGTTGATACTCCGTCAGAAACTCACAGAGAAATGTAGGGGCCAAACCCTTTAGAGATATATAAACGAGGAGCCAAACGTTAAAAATGTCAAGAGTTGAGCCGCAAAATTTTTAACAAGTTGCAACCGGGATAGAGCTGTCTTGCTAATCCCGAAATAAAGTAAGTAGCAGTAGTTCAGCCTAGATAAAATAAAAGCATGAATTACTTTTTTTAAATATTTAAAATAAATAAAAAGGCTATGCTTTAGAAAGCAAATGCAGCTGAAAAAAGCAAGGTTTGACTACTGAATTTATCTGACGGTCAAATTTTAAGCCATCATCAAAGGTTTTTTACCCATGATTTCAAACACAGAGACATCCCACCAAAATCCAATTTTGGGGAATCTGAAAATTCAGACGGGCTAAAAACAAGAATTTCAATTTTCTTTTCATTAAAAATTAAAAAAATGTAATGAAAGCCAAGCCTTCACATCTGCCAAACATACCATCAGAGACTCAAAACCCACAGAATTTTGTTTAACAGGCAAGTAAACCTGAGTGTCATCCGCATAACAGTGAAATGACAGACCATGTTTTCAAAAAATCGAGCCAAGAGGGAGCATATAGAGAGGAAAAAGAAGCAAAGGAGCCAAAATAGAACCCTGGGGTACCCCACAGGGCAAAAAAAAAGCATTTCTCAAGTAATGTTCACCCATCAACTAACCAGTTTCATGCAAACAGCCGATCCGCCTACAGAGTGACCCCCCCCCCCCCACCCACTCTATTCTTGAACAGATGGCCCTTTATTACGCAGCATATAAAGAGTGTTTATTACTCATGAAAAACATTTCTGAAATGTTTGTGCATTTGACACATATTGCATGTTATTCACTTCATCTGTGATAGATAGAGTATGCAAATGGTACGTCCCCTCCCGGGTCCACACCATCACAACTAGTTTGTGTTCCGAACGGGTCTCGAACCCGGGATGCTGGCGCGGGAGGCGGGCGCTCTACCAAGGACGTTAAAGGCTACAGCCTCTAGCTTCCGTCGCTAGAACGCCTCTTTTTGAGGTCAGGGGAGTGAGGTTTACACACAGCCCTTACTGGCTTACACCCGTTACACAAACACAGCGGGAGCTGCCGGGAGCAGGAAGTGTCCACTTTCTAATTCCGCCCCGCCTGCAAGCGTCTACTCTCGTCGATAGGTCTGTGCGGCGCTGCATGAAGTCGAACACACCTAATGTTCAGATGATTTAATTCAAGCCATTTGTCACGTTTCCGTCCTGAAATATCGTGTGTGTTGAACTAATTTCTTAAACACCTTTGCAAATTCCAAAACGTCATTTTGGAGCTAATAACAGATCCATTGATATGCAGGCTAATGCAATCATTTATGCAGTCTAATGTAGTTATGAAAGAGCGTGTAAATACTGACTGAGGCCTGCAGACGGATAAAATTTAGGCTTTAGGGCAAACTTGTTGTAAATACCAGCGTCTGTGTGTCTCTCGTCCGTGTTCAGCAGCAGCGCCTACTAATAGCGAATCTTTAAGTTGAACTGCTTCAAGAATCTCGCTACTGAGAAATATCATAAAGCTTTTCAGCTGCAAAACTATTTCATTGATAAATTCACGGAGCAGCGCTGAAAACAAGGTTCTGTCTGCGTCTCCGTGTGTGTGTGTGTGCCTCTGGGAGAGAATGAGAGAAAGAAAGCGTGATTAATTACCCGTACATAAACAGGTGGAAAACATGTTGTCATTTTTTACCCCATTCTATTTATTTGCTCAATGCCTTCTAGGTACAGTTGCCAACTCTCGCAAGACTAATAAGCAACCGCAGCTTCAAAAACAAGCCCAACATTTTTTGATGATTTATTATTATCAATTATGTATTACTCAAAAATGAGCCTGCAACATATTAAAACTGAAACCACTCTTTATCTGAAAAGCAAAAACAGAAGCTATTTTACAAAAATTAGCAACCTGCAACAAAAGTGGGAACAAAACTCATTTCCAATCACCTGTGAGCAGAATATGATTGGAGAGATGAGGATTACCGGTGCCCCTCCGCCCATGCTCCAAGATCTTTACACCTCCAGAGTGAGTGAGTATCCTATCTGATATTGTGCAGTGCTTTGTTACAATTTGTATTGTTAAAAGCGCTATATAAATAAAGGTGACTTGGCTTGACTTGACTTGAGGAAAAGGGCTAAAATTGACCCCCCCCCCACTGAGCACCAAAACAGCCAGGCACAAGAACAGCCCCCCCCCAGGCCATATCCCACCTGTTCAACACATAACACAGCCCAGTACTGTACATCTGTAAATAACCCATCAAGCCTTCATCTGTACATAGGACATATGCACATTCACTGTTCTGTCTATGGACATTTTTATTTTCTGTATATTTTTTATTTTATTACTATTGTTATTCAAAAATAGTGTCTATTCTCTTCATTATTAGGATTTTTTATTATATTTTGTGTGCACTGTGTTTGTACTTTATTTATTGGAAACACACTTCTGATTCTGAAGTCACCATCCAGTGAAGTTGGCGCTCCAGTCCAGCGGGGGGCGGAAGTGCGTCATATGTTGCTGCGTCTGACGCGAAAATCGCACGACGGAATTAGCGCAAAGTTTTCTTTCTGCCGGCGCGTGGTTAACGTATTTCAGGTCGGTAATATTTGAAATATGTGTGTAAAAAGGGATATTTCTATATTTGGTAGAGTTCTCAAACTGAAGCACTTACCTGGTTTATTTACCATGCATGTTCTCTGAGTGTTTCCGAAGTGTAAATTATCAACCTTTCATAGTCAGGTATTATTATATTGGAAATTAACATACAAACTACTTTTTGTGACACAGTGGAGTAATAAGTGTATCCATATTAAGGGGACATATGTGTGTTTTTGTTATGGACTGGATGACAAAGGGGTAAATATTCTTAGTTATGATGATTTTGTATAAGATATTATTTGTACTCAGAAATTATATGTATCTTTGTTGAAAGCTGTTCCTGCTGGATTCAGTTGATTAAAGGTGCATTGTGTTTTCACCTATGGGACCGTGGTAATCTAATAATCTCTGTTATTATTAATTTTACAGAGCAGAGTTGTAAAGTTTTAAGCACATTAGCATATACACAGATCCAAAGTAAAGAAGAGATCTCTTGTTGATGATTTTCCTGAAGTTAAAGTGGTTCGAATTAGAACAAGATTTTTCTCTTTTCCACTTCTACCGAAGGTAAAAGCTTAAAATTATTAAAGATATGTATCGCTGTAATGAGTTCCTCAGACACAGATTTAATATGGATTGTAATGTGTACATGTGCGAAGTAGACATTTGTTTTACTCATGCTAATTATCTAAGACAGCGGTTCTCAAAGTGTGGTACGTGAGCTTTCTCCAGTGGTACGCAGAGGAATCTCAGAATTAAATATAAATAAGGCCGTGTGTCCACCAAAGCGATATTTTTTATTGTTTTAAATGGGAGCGTCTTTTTCATGCTGAGCACTCGGGCGTTTTTTCTTGGCACCGAGAATTTAAGAATGTTAGCACTCATCACTGTCACTCTTTAGTCAGCTAACCAATCACAGTGGAGGAGGGGCGGGACTAATACCGTCACACCCTGCTTGTACTACGACTGAACAACAATGGAGAAGTTAATATTGCTTGTCTCTGAGTATTTATGTCTTTACCAGATGGAATTGCCGGAGTACAATAATGTTATGAAAAATAATGCTTGGAGAAACATTTCATTCGCGATGCGTCTGCCATATTACTTCAGCGGATATTCCATATCATAGCAACCGCAGCGTCTCGAAAATACGCTGCTCTAGGGCTGGGCGATAATTCGATAACGATAATTATCGCGATATAATTTTCCTCTAAAACGATAATTAAAAGTTCGAAAAATGTTCGATATAATGTTTATGCGCCAAAAGCGGAACGAAACCACGTGACTCATCGCGCCACACGGACCGTTTATCCGCTCGGATCACAGTTCAAACTGCCGCGCGGCACGAGCTCACTAGAGCAGATGCGTTTACTCGGTCACGTGATCACTAAGCAGTGCTGTGAGATCCAGTCAGTAGACGCGTTCGACTTAAAGCGGCGCTGCACAGAATGGTCAGTGTAAGACATCAAAGTACCACGACATGAACGTTCTCGCTGAACATGAGAAACACTGTGCAACGAGACAGTCAGCAGGCTTTTCAATATGCACATCGCCATTATTTACCATGGATTTACTGTAGTAACATTCACTGCACTATGGTATTGTGGCAGAAATGTGGGATATTCACATTTAATATTATTACAGGAGTAATGGTATATAATTATAGTAAGTATGTGTGGTTAAGGCAGCTATAGCATGTGTACATTTATACTGAATGGTTTTAGACTACTGTCTTGCATACAAATAGACTACTTAAAAAAACATTGTTATATTTTTACCATGTTATTGAGGTGCTATATGTGTGGTTTCAACTGTTTATCATTATTTAAATGTATGCTACTATAGGAGACCAATGCTTAATAAAAATAAAAACTTGGTCAGAATACATTATACCATATAAAACAGAGGTTGCTACAGATGTTACTGATGTAAAGATGTTACTGATTTTGATAATGAACAAAAATGTTACTGCATCCTAACTCAAGCTACGATCAAATGTGTATTTCTAAGAGACAAAAAAGTGATATTATTATAGGGCTGTGACGATAACCGCATAACCGCTTCACCGCGGTAATGAGATGCCAACCGCGGTGTTGAGGTCATCACCGCCATCACCGCACTGTTTTTCGCGGACCCGACCAGATTTCTTGCAACGCGGGAATAAAACACGGCAGCGGTCGGTAACTCTGGTGTAATTTGAACGGGAGTGGGCGTCTAACAATATCCCGTTCCTAACATCCTTTCAGAATAGCATATCTGTGTGTTTTTACTCCCCCTTATCGCTCACGCGCTGCACGCACGCACCAGTGCTTCTGTGTCATGTGTTTTATTGCGCACAGTGCCAGCATGTGCATAACGGCACCCTGACAGATCAGGCGGGCTGTCGATGAGCAGAGCCGGCGCGTGCATAAAGGCGAACAAGGCAGTCGCCAAGGGGCGGCAACACAGTCAGGGGGCAAAGGGACAGATATTTTTACTTTATCTTTTGGGCATTCGTTATCACCGCTTAGTTATTCTACATCTAAATAAAATTTGCTTCATAGTAATGCCACTCCCGCGCCGCCCCCCCAACTGCGCGTCATCAATAGGCTGCAAAACATACTAATATACATTCATAAATGTCATCAAAACGAAAACTATCCAGACATGAATTCATTTTGCTGCTGGTGCTGTCTGGTGAGTTTTAAAGCCTTCTGTGCTTCTGAACGGTACGATTATAGCCTAATGTATGTGTTATTTTATCATATACAGTGTTTAATTTGTGTAATAAAGCGGGGTGATGGATTCACATCAGAGGATGGAGAGGTAACGATCATTCGCGCAGTCACTCGGTTGACGCATTTAAGTGATTACCAGCTTGCTCCAGTTCATTTTATAGTGTGCACATATACTCTAAAAATCACGGTTATTTTATTAAACATTTTTTTTTAATGTTTGGGTAGTTTTTGTGTAACCCATATCCGATATGACAGTCGCAGAGTTTGCGTTTGCATTGAGTGCACGCAGATATTTTGCCTTCTCTTCTGGTGAGAGCAGTTCCCAGTGCCACTGACTTATTTCGTTTTTTTTTTTGTCAAATACAGGTTTGTTTCATTTAATATATAAAACAGTAAACGATTTTATGCAAAGCAAACCAAGTCACCTAAACGAGCCGCATCGTTGTTTTTTTGCGACTATGAAATGTTTATTTTTACTTCTAAAATGCTTGTTAAACGAATTTAAATATAAGAAAGGTTGTACACATGTTTAAACGGTTAAATATGTTGTGTTAAGAACTGTATTTGAGAAAAATAAAGGCATTAAGACAAAAAATAACCCTGACACAAACGTATTTCAAATCGCTTTTATTTTAATGTAGTTGTGTCAATAAACAAATTATCCAATCTTTCACATGCATCTTTAAAATCGTATTTGAGTGAAGTGGGGGCGGCACGGCAGGGATTTGCCTAGAGCCCTGTACATGAGTGACAGAGCAGAAAAAGGATGGAGAAAAAGGTGGTCCTTGAAGGATGTTCAACTCAGACTGCAAAATGGTCAGAAACCCACGTCAGGCAAGTCTGACTCGGGACATTCTTCTCAGGGAAGTTAAATTGTTTGGTTTCATGAAAAACAGATTTAATTATGCAATGTCTAAGCCAACGGTTTTGTTCATATTTTACATATAGCCTACATATAAATGACAGATGTCTTTTTTTTTCTCTGCGACACTTTTCCGTGTTGACAGCAAAAGGTTAAACAAATTTTGTATTTTGACAAGACGAATAAAAATAACAAATATGCTATTTTTACATTTTTGTACAAACTGGCCTACATTATTATATATATATTTTTTCTCTCTGCGACACATAATTATGTTGACAACAAAAATGTAAAACTAATTTGATTCTGGACAAGACGAATAAAATAAATAGCCTAAAATAAAATACATTTTGTGCAGACTACATTTTTATTTGTTATCTCTCTCTTTCAGTAGAGGAAATGTCATTGTGAGATTCTGGAAACTAGATATATTTCGCGGGAACGGTCGGGTCAGGAAGAAAAAGCCTCTTTTATTTTGCACTTTAAAAATATTGTTATCATAAATGTAGCCTAACGAATCGTCAAATAATATTAATGACATGCTAATTTGCTGTTACAACCTATCCATTTCAACAAACACAGTTTTCAACAAGTTGCGTTTGGACAAGTGCGTTTATATCCACGGAGTCTTACCCGAAAAACAATGTCTAAAGAAATATGAATCGAAGTTTAGCACAAATCATAAGAACAAAGCACGTGGCATGTTGAGCCCGGCTTGTTGTTTCTGCAGCTTGCTCAGGTTGTTATTCTTTTAATAATTTGTACAAAGAATGGGTTACAAACGATGACAAAGACTGTTCCATAATTCCTATTAAACTCAGAAGATATTAAAAAAAAAAACAAAGTTATAGAGATTAATATTATTTTGTTATTATTGTTAATTTAATTTGCTGTTTTAAGAATAAATAAGACTACTATTATTATTAATTTCCATGTTCATTTACAAGCTGCATGCGTTCTTGACCAAGTCATTCAGGGCTCTACTCATTCTTCCCACTGCTCGCAACTTTCTCAGTTTTTTTTTGATACAACATTATGATAAGTTAATCAGTATGCATTGATTAATCTAGTGCTATATGGTAACGAAAGTGTTCAACATTCAACCCGTTCTTTTTCATCAGTGTTATTTGTGTCACCTTCTCTGGTTTAAGAAGCAGTCTTTTACTTTAGTTTGAAAACCAAATCCTCCGTTGCTTAGTCGGCTGTGCACCTTCGCGCTCGTGCTGATGAAGTGAGTGTAGGCTCTACCCACGAAGCGCTCGCGCTGAATGTGCATCTCTTCATGTGATCAGTGAAATCTGACTCCTGCTACAATGTGCCGTGGCTCTGCAGCGCGTGTGCTATATGAAGCAGAAACTTTGGAGCAGCAGACCATGCATTTGCACAAGTGCGACCACGTTTTTTTTTTACGGGGGGGGGGGGGGTCGTGCGATTAACCGCAAAACCGCGATATTTGTTGCTGCTTCACCGCGGTAATAAAAAATCCAATACCGTCACAGCCCTATATTATTATCATTCATATTATGAGGCAACCCAAACCGGTTTCTTGATTTTGAAACAATATCAACTCATTAGAACATGCAAAAACTAAGAAATACATATCTATTTAGATAATTATTGTGTTAAGGAAAATTAATGGTCTGGTTTCTAAAACTTTCACTTTGGAGCAAAAATCTGGCTTTAAAATTGAAAGACATAAAGATTTTACATTTATCGTGATAATTATCGATATCGACTGATATGAAAATAATTATCGTGATAATTTTTTGGGCCATATCGCCCAACACTACGCTGCTCTCTCGAGCGCTCACACCTGGTGGTTTTCGGGACTTAACGTGGTTTTACGTACCTTAACAACGACCAGGGGAAACCAAATTTATGTCAAATTGTACTTATAATAAACACTTTCTGCTGTCAAAAAAGAGCTCTTATGCATCGTATAAAGTGAATAATATTATCGCGTTAAGCGTTTTCTCCCCCATAGAAGTCCGTTATAAGGAAACAGTTTAACGTGGCTTAACGTACCTTAACAACGAATCGGATTAACGTCACGCAAATGAGTGGTTTGGAAAAATGAATCGTTGAGCGAATCGTTTGGGAGTCATTGAGCCTGTTCGCGTTGCTCGCGTAGATCATTACCATAGCCTAGTGCTCTGCGGGAGGGCGTGATCATTAAAGATAATGAGCTGAGACAGAAGAAAATGTACCTGTTTATTGTGTAGCATGTAACCTTACCATGCTTATTACAAAGTGAAACTGAACAAAATGTTCTGTTTGTCGATGCGTTCACGTTGAACTGTTTCTTAACGGACTTCTATGGGGGAGAAAACGCTTAACGCGATAATATTATTCACTTTATACGATGAATAAGAGCTCTTTTTTTGACAGCAGAAAGTGTTTATTATAAGTACAATTTGACAGAAATTTGGTTTCCCCTGGTCATTGTTAAGGTACGTAAAACCACGTTAAGCTTTTTTCACGTTAAGCGTTTTAGAATGTCCCGTGTTTTCAGCTGGCTTTGGTGGAAACGTGGCCTGATTGTTGTTACTTGCAGCTACATGGACAGCCAAATATTTTCTGAGGTGGTACTTGGTGTAAAAAGTTTGAGAACCACTGATCTAAGACATTATGGGATGACCTCTATGTTTGAAATATGGAAATATGCCTCTTATTACTTTCTGACTTTTTCAGAAAGATTTAATGATCTTCTTCAGATCTTTAAAACCCATGCGTCGTAAAAAATCCCTTAAACTATGCACTATTTTGAAGGTATTTTTGATAATCAAGCCCCTTGTATTGTATTTCATTTTCTAATTATGTTTATTTGGTTTAAATTTGGATGTTGTGCAATGCTGCTATTTGGACTTTTTGAATTCGTATTAAGATTTTACTTTACTTAGTATTTTGTATGTTCTCTCCCAAGCAATAATAATAATAAAAAACGTATTTCAGGTTGGTTATGGGAATTATCATCATAATGTGCTTTATGACTTTCTGAAATGCTTTCTCATATCTCGCTGACGGACGAGCGAGATGCTAAATGCTTTAAGTTTTACAGAGAAGCGAGCAGAATATTGTGTTTTAATATCTCAATCCAGCAGCTGATCGTATGTTTTAAATAAAGGTGACATATTTTTAACCATGGTATTATTGTAGTAAGAGTGTAGTACATTTACATTTATGCATTTAGCAGACGCTTTTATCCAAAGCGACTTACATTGCATTCAAGTTACAGTTTCTACATTTTATCAGGTCTACCTGAGTAGTAACCATATTTTTTGGCATATTGGTTACCATTTGTATAACCTCAATTTCCCTATGCCATGGTTAAACTGGTTAGAGTTGCAAAACCATGGTTCGTTTTTTGGCTACCATTGTTAGTGCTCGAGAATTAATGCGAAAGTGATGCCGTAAAGCCTGAGACTTAGAGACACTGCACAATTTTAGCAATCCTATAATATCACTGCACATCACACTGTGCGACATGGATCTAATAAACTTGGCTACACCATGTGTGTAGACTGTATGATGATGACACCAATTGACTCGTACGATACGATGCACGTTTGTCGCAGCACCATATTGCGTTGATATCATGTCACATTTCTATTGGTTGGTCAGTAAATTTGGATCGTACCAGTGAACACATTGTGCGATGATCATGCTATATCGTAGCCTATCTTTGGGCGCATGATCGCGACAACGGCCGTCTTTGAACCTCTCTCATTGTGCAACATAAGAGCTCAGATTAGGAGCCACGATCACAGAAATTGCCACGGTTGTTTCTCGTAGGGATTTCTGTGGCTTCTAATCACCCCCCTTCTCCCGCCTTCGTCTAAACTCTCTGCCTGCCCTGAACTGTCTGCCTGCCCTGAAATGGCCCCAGAGGTTGTTCCCCTGTCCACCGTGCTCCCAGTGTTGGGAGTCGTGATGTGGTGCATATAGACGGCACACACCATCCCTGAACCCTCTAACTGTCTGGATTTCCCACCCAGTCTCCCTCTCCCCCCACCTCTGTATCAATCCTCACCATCGCCACCGCTGTCTCTTGGCAGCCCTTCTGCTCACCCTCAGCCCACCATCTATACGGTGGGATCGCTACGGGTCTGCCAGTGTTCATTGGTGTCATGGCTGGAGGATCCCTTGTCTCCGCCTCCAGCCTCTGAGTCCCGGACTCTGCCTCGGCCCTTTGACTCAGGGACTCCACCATGACTCCTAGCTCCCTAATCTCCACCATGGCCCATCAGTCCGCCAGCTCCCTCATCCCTCCGGCTCCACCTAGGTCTGTTGTTGACCATCCGCTGCCTCGGGCTCCACTCTTCCGGCTGCGCCTCGTCCCTTTGGCTCTGTCAGGCTCCTCCTTCCCTCCAGCTCCACCGTGTTCTTCCGGATCCCCGACTCTGCCTCGGTTGCGGCATCATCTGCTCCTCCTTGGCCCTCTGGATCCTCCCATCGCCCTGGCTCATTGGCTCTCCATCTCCACCTCGGACTCCTCCACCATGGATCCTCCCTCCATCGGCTCCACCGTATGCTGCCATCGTGGCTGTGGCCTGAGTCCCTCCCGTCTCCTCCCTTCCGTCTGATCCCCCCTGGCTCCTCCTATTTCCTCTATGGCTCCATCGTCTCCTCCCAGGATTCTGTTTGTCGTCCTCCCCTTGGGTGTCCGTCCTCTGCCAAAAATTCCACCTGTACTGTTTCCCTGCCTTCTTGCCAGCCCTTTGCCACCCCTGTCTCCACTCCACATCCTCTCCTTTGTCCTTTTCCTAAGTCCCCCTCCGTCCCTCCCTTTGTCATTCCTGCGGCGCGAGGCCTTCTGTGAGGGGATGAACTGTCATACCCCAGGAATGTTTGTTGTGGTTTCTCCCTTTTGTGCTCACATTTGATTATGTTCCGGCTCCTGTTTTCGTTGTGCCATTATTAGTGGATGCTCCTCACTGGTCTGTCCCTAATTAGCACCCCTACTTAGTCAAGTCTGTTCATTCTGCCCGGTATTGTTATCGTTACCTTGTGTATGTTGAATGTTACCCTGTGTGTTACACCCTCTTCATTTTGTAGATAACAATTAAAAGGAATTGTCTCTAATCTTTGTCATGCCTGTGTCTTCCTAGCAGCAGTCTCGTGACACTTATAGGATTTCTAAAATTGTGCAGTGTGTAGAAGTCTTAATAAACATATACGTTAATTAGTAATGGGCGATATAAACGATATGCAATATAAACGATACAAAATTGGCCTACGATAGAGATTTTAATTCTATTGCACTATCGCGATAATGCATGTTGATGACGCAATCTACCCGCGAAATTTAGAGCAACGAGCTGCAGCCGGCTGCAACGCATCATCATATTCGTCATCTTGAATAAACATGGCTGAAAGCGTCAGCAAAACAGAGGAGCTCGTGAAAAAGACTGGTGCAACATCTATTATTTGGACTTGGTTTGGATTTAAGCCGTCCGACGAGCAGCAGCAAAATATACTCTGTAGAGTGTGTGGGGCAAAAGTTCCAGCTAAGAGAGGTAACACGACACGACTAATCTGTTCTACCACCTCAAAACTAAACATGTCGTTGAATACCAGCATTGCCAAGCAATGCAGCCAACCGCAAAATCCAGTACGAAGAACGCAGGACAGAAAAAACAGGAACTGATCCAAACATCAATCCAACAGTCATTTTCAAAAGGTACTCCTTATATTAGGAAGAGCCCGCAATGGATTGAAATTACCAGGGCCATAACTGTTTACTTGTGTAAGGTCATGGTCCCTTTTCAAATGGTAGAGAGACGCGGCTTTAAAGCCATGATCAGAGCTATTGATCCACGATATGAGGTGCCAAGCCGCAAATACTTCACAGAAACAGAGATGCCAAAATTGTATGCCGAGCTCCGCGAAAATGTTGAAAAAGAGCTGTGTGACTTGAAATACTTTGCTACTACAACGGATCTGTGGTCGAGCCGTACCATGGAGCCTTTTCTCAGTCTGACCATTCACTATATAACGGATGATTGGAATCTTGGCAGCCGGTGTTTGCAGACGTCGTACTTCCCCGCTGAACATACGGCCGAGGAGATCGCACAAGGACTCAAGGAAGCGCTTGAGTCATGGGGGTTTAAAGAAGAAAACCAAGTTTGCATTACTACTGATAACGGAACGAACGTGGTCAAGGCAGCGTCTCTGAATGATTGGACCAGGCTGCAATGTTTTGGACACAGGCTGCACCTCGCCATCGGTAGGTTAAAACATTTTGTGCATATACATAATATTAATATTTTAATAAATATTTATATATATATATATAAACCCACTTGGTATTATATTAATTATTTTGTTTTATATATATATATTAGTGTATAATTATAATATTTTAACATTATACTGTAATATTTGCCTATATTACTGCACAGTAATGTTGCATTTGCGTTTAGAGATGTAGAATTTGCCTCTGTTCAGTTGTTTACCCAATGCTATTTTAATGTTGCATTTGTGTTAAGTGATGTTCATTCAATCTTAATCAAGCATTTCAATAGTTGTAATGATAGTTGTTCAGTGTGTGTGGGGAGAGAGAGAGAGATTATAGATGAAATTAACTAATAATATCTTACAAATTTGTCAACAGAAAAAAGTGTGAAAGACCCCCGAATTGACCGTGCTGTTGGCGTGTGCAAGAAGATTGTGAGTGCCTTTTCATACTCTTGGAAAAGAAGAAAAGAGTTGAAGAAAGCCCAGGCAGAGCACCATCTTCCCTTTCATCGGCTCATCACAGAAACACCAACAAGGTGGGGGTCACGCCAGATGATGATCTAAAGGGTGCTTGAAGAGAAGGCCCTATCACAGGTACTGAAAGCAGACAGGAAAACCAAACACCTGGTACCCACTTGGCAAGATACAGATGTCTTGGAATCTATAAGCCGGACCCTCGGCCCACTGCTGGAATTCACAGACGCGCTGTCTGGAGAAGATTATGTCAGTGTGTCGTACATCAAACCTGTTCTCCATCTTTTCAACAACACTGTTCTTGCTGCAGCTGATGTACAGTGTATGTTCCTTAACTAAAAAGACACCAGTTTTTTTGTTCTCTGCAACTTGGGTGGCATTTAAGAACCAAGGACTTAAACAAACTAAGTGTAGTGCCTTTTAGAAGGAAATACTTTTCTTTTATTTATCTGCAACATTGTGTTGTATAATTACAGTTTTGCTTTTGCACAATAAATGTTCTCAAAACGACATGCAACGTTTCTTTATTTCTTAAAAAAAAAAAATACATTTAGCAGTTTGGTTTTCCTAAGGGTCTATGTAACCTGTTCTGAAATGGTTCTATTATAATTTATATATCGCAATATATATCGTTATCGCAAGAGGCTACAATGTATATCGCAATATGAATTTTAGGCCATATCGCCCATCCCTAACGTTAATTTAAGTTATAAATTATATATATATGAATTATATTATATATATGATATATATTATATATATTAAATACTGTCCTTGAAATGGTCAATCTAATTTTATATATAAAAAAGTTGTAAAGTAAAAACATTATACAAATTCTTGTGTTTCCTGTTAATAATCCTGATGTGTTTGTGTTCAGATGTTGATCATGAAAGCACAGGTGGATGTGGTCTGCTGTAAATCAGTAGGAACTGATCTGTCCATGCTGGATATTGAGGATTTCATCACAGAAATCTGTCAGCTGAAGAAAGAGGTGGCGTCACTGGAGGCAAAGCTGAGAGAACGAGGAGACAAACCGAACAGAGAGGTTTCAACAGCTCTCAAATTATTGTCAGATTATCTTCAGTTTATGAGCTGATTGTGTTTATCTGTGGTGTGTTTGTCAGGAGGTGGAGAAGGGTTCGGGGCGTGTGGCTGATGGGACAGAAGCTCAGGATTCAGTCTGGAGCGTCAGAGATCAGAGATACAGAGACACACAGGACTCAGAGCTCAGCCTCACTTTACTCTGTTATACTGATGCTCAGGATCATGAATCCACTGATCAAACCTCTGACTGTAACGCTGGAGAACAGCAGACGCCGCTGAAGATGTGCTCCGTCAAACTGGAGGACTGCAGGAACCTGATAGAGAGCAGAGAAGAAGAAACCACCGCAGAGCAACAACAACAGAGTCATGAGGAAGAGGATGATGAGAATAATGGGAATAATGATGATGATGGAGATTTCATTCCTCCAGGTTTGTTTCCCCCTTTTATGACTTGTTCTTGGTTTTGATGACAGTTGAATGCCAGCAGAGACTCTGCAGGATCAGGTTCATATCGACCGATGGTGCAGATTTTCTGAGATATTAGGGAACATGGTGGCAAATGTTAGAAGGGCTGAACAATTTACAGGAAAATAACAATCTTAGATATTTCTTATGTAAATAAATAATACATGTAAGTAGCTTTACTAAGAACAATATATATATTTCATTTATTTCTATAGCACAAAATAATACAACCATTGTTGCCCAAAGTGCTGTACAAAAATAGAAAACCAAAAAGCCACAAAAAACAACAACAAACAAAAAACAATTTCATTAATATACACAAAGACATAGCACCACACAAACAAAAAGACACAAAGAACATAAAACTCATCACTCAGAGAGATTAAAGGCCTGAGTTAATAAATAAGTTTTTAACAATAATTTTAAACTAGAGATAGTCTGATCTGATCTAATGCTCACAGGTAACAAATTCCACAGTTTCGGGGCAGCAACTGAGAAAGCGCGATCACCCTTAAGTTTTAATCTAGCTCTGGGAATTGTTAAAAGTGGCTGATCAGAAGATCTCAAGGATCTAGCAGAAGTATGGCGTTTTACTAGGGCATCAAGATATGTTGGAGCTAAGCCATTTAAGGATTTAAAAACAAACACTAAAAGTTTATATTCTATTCGGAAACGAACTGGCAACCATTTGAGAGAGAACAAAATCGGTGTAATATGCTCATGCTTGCGTGTACCTGTCAGCAGCCTAGCTGCAGCATTTTGAACTGCCTGCAGACGCGACAAAGCTGTCTGGTTAACTCCTATATATAGTGTTACAATAATCGAGTCGCGAAAAAATGAAGGCATGGATGAGTTTCTCAAGATCAGTAGCAGAGAGAAAAGGTTTTACTTTAGCTAGAAGTCTCAGATTAAAAAAAGCATGATTTAACAACATTGTTAATTTGCTTATCAAATTTGAGTTCTCTGTCAAACCAAACACCTAAATTTTTCACAGCTACTTTGTTGTGCGCAGCCAGAGGACCCAAATGTACATTTACAGAGGCTAAATTTTCAATTTGTCCAAATAAAATAATCTCTGTTTTACTATCGTTAAAATTAAGGCCATCCAGCTTTTTACGTCCCTTAAGCAATTCAGAAGTGGAGTTAAAGCATTCTTATCATTCTTTTGCAATGGCATATAAATCTGTGTGTCGTCGGCGTAACAGTGAAAAGAAACACCATGTTTTCTAAAAATAGATCCCAAAGGAAGCATATACAATGAAAACAAAAGGGGAGCAAGAATGGACCCTTGAGGAACTCCAGAGGTAAGTGGAGCTAAAGTTGACAGACATTCACCAACTTTAACTGCAAAACTTCTGTTCGTTAAATAAGACTTAAACCACTGAAGGGCCATCCCTCGGACTCCAGCATAGTGTTCCAATCTAGAGATCAAAATGTTGTGATCCACGGTATCAAAAGCCGCACTAAGGTCTAATAGCACTAAAATAGCTGAAGCTCCAGAGTCAAGAGTTAGAAGAATATCATTATGAACCTTTAAAAGTGCAGATTCAGTGCTGTGTAATGCCCTAAAACCTGATTGAAAAACTTCCAGCACGGAGTTATTTCTTAAAAATGTTTGTAATTGAATAACAACTACCTTCTCTAAGACTTTAGACAGAAAAGGCAGTTTCGAAATTGGTCTAAAATTGGATAGCTTTGTAGAATCCAAATTAGATATCTTTAGTAAAGGCTGCACTATAGCATGTTTAAAATGAGCTGGCATGGAACCCGTAGCCAAGCAACAGTTAATTAGGATCAGAATACTATGACAACATTAAAAACGTGTTTCAAAAAATGAGCCGGGATAATATCTTGGGGACTAATGGAAGGCCTCAGGTGTTTAACAACCTCTGTCAACGACGTGATGGAAACAGGCTCAAACTGGTGAAAGACAGCAGGGCATGTCACCAAAGGAACTAAAAGGTCATGATCAGACAGCTGAATCGAACATCTAATATCGGAAATCTTATCTGAAAAGTATATACGAAAGTTTTCACATGTTTGTAAGGAAACATCAGAA
Organism: Oxygymnocypris stewartii; assembly: GCA_003573665.1. Taxonomy (NCBI): domain Eukaryota; kingdom Metazoa; phylum Chordata; class Actinopteri; order Cypriniformes; family Cyprinidae; genus Oxygymnocypris; species Oxygymnocypris stewartii. The sequence goes on along the minus strand of QVTF01012073.1, from coordinate 59,282 downwards.
CTCTCAGAAACAGGCGGATTAATAACAGCGTTCAATGTAGAAAATAAAAATCTAGGATTACCACGATTCTTTTCAATAAGACCAGAAAAATATTTGACCCCTGCCATTTTGACCATTTTCTGATAATTTGACAATCGGTTCTTAAAAATCTCGTAAGAAACTTGAAGCTTGTCTTTCTTCCACTTTCGCTCGGCATGTCTACACAACCGGTGAGCCGCCCGATTGGAATCATTTAGCCAAGGTTCTGATTTTGGTTTAAAACATCTAGTCTTCAAAGAGGCAATAGAGTCCAAAATATTAGAACACACAGAGGTAAACGAGGTCAATAACTCATCTGCACACAAATCCGAAGGAGAACAGTCATAATACCAATTTGAAAAGGTAGCCTCATACATAGTACAAAAATCATTACTAGTTTCAGAATTCATAATGCGATACCTGCGAGTAGACGGTTTTCCTACAGAGCATGAAAGAGAAATATTAAAAACAACAGACTTATGATCAGAAAACCCAGTCTCCATAATCTCAAAATCACAAACAGTTAAGCCCTACGATAAAACAAGATCCAAAGTGTGTCCCAGTTTATGAGTCGGGCCTGTCACAGACTGTACAAGGTTAAACGAATCAATAAGATTTAAAAACTCTCTCGCCAGTCCATTTGAGGGACAGCAGATATGAATATTAAAATCCCCAAGTATCACAAGTCTGTCGTACTTCATCATAATTCCTCCTAAAAATCCAGTGAACTCAGAAATAAAGTTCTTATTTACTTTCGGTGGTCTGTATACCAACACACACAGCACCGGATTTCATGAATCAATTTGCATCAACTGTACATCAAAACTTGAAAAAGTATCAGTCTTAATGCTGCGACAGTCAAATTTCTTATTAAAAACTGAAGCCAGGACCAGCAGTGCGGGGTGAACTTAAAAAATCACAGTCTGGTGGTACCAGCTCTGTAAAAGGGCTAAGGTCTCCAACCTTAATCCAAGTCTCAGTTAAAAATAAAAAGTCCAGACATTGCGAGGTGAAGAAATCATTCAATATAAAAGTCTTATTCACTACCGATCTTGAGTTTACCAATGCCATCTTAACACAAATCGATTCATACGCTAGCTGTAATACCTGACACAGCGGGCGAAGATTCGCTGAATTCACACCTCTTCTATGGAGACGAGGCAAAAATACCTGAGAAGGAGCCGAGTCGAAAGCAGGCACAACAGGCCGGATCCAACGACACCCCGGTACCCAGCAGCGCCGCAAGGAGCAGCGATCCGAAACCAGCCCACGCCGGAATACAGATGAGCCCGAACGAGGCACAGCCGAAGACGCCAGGTACAGCTTCCATCTAATCGAAACGCCGCCCCGTTTTCCGTGTCTGCGTCGACGTTTCCTCCCAGGAGCAGCATAAGCCGGCCGCCGTAAACTCTCCGGTATAGTGAATTCAAACGGAGGAGCGCAAGTGCTTGCTTTTGCTAGATCCTGCTTAATTAGTTTTCCAACAGAGTTCTGGATAGTCAGCAGTGTTAACCTGTCATAGACCAATGCAGTTGAAGCATATTGAAGAATCATAGAGAAACATAGAACGATCACAAACAACCAGACAAGCTGCAGACGACAAGCCATATATAAATTTTTTAAAAGCTCAATGTTCTTTGCTTGTTTGTAAGCCTGCAGAATTTGGCCAAACTCCCAATTGCTGTTGTTTTGTCATATACTGTGGTAATTATTCATACATTATGAATACAAATTATTAATTAAAGGTGCACTAAGCAATATTTGAAAATATTTTTGACCACAATGTCAGACTGTGTCCCAAAACACACATGTAGCCAATCAGCAGTAAGGGGGTGTGTCGAGTGATGATAGAGATAAGAGAACTCAATTTGAGTTCAATATCTGAAACAAAACATTAAAAAGAAGGGGTATATTCAGGCAAGAGGTAGGACCCAAGTAAATATCAGGGCAGATTTCCAGCGGTGGAGAGAACTCAAGGAGCGGGAAGGGCTCGAATCGGATGCCAAGATTGCGTTGTTTTATCTTGATAGTTGAGCAACGGTGATTTTGCATGGTTTATCCATGTTGGCTTTTGTTTGAATATGCTTGTGTGCCATATTCACTTGTTTCCGCGATCGCCGTTATGCTAGGGTTATGTACGTACGTGTGGGGTGGAGATATCAAAATAGGGGCGAGGTCCTATCGGGGTATGGGAGTGTTTGATTTGGGTTTTTCAAATTATCAATATCGTTTGGCAAAAATTGCTTAGTGCACCTTTAATTAACTGTAAAAATAACACAATTATGTAGGCATGTGCTTTTGTGTGAAGCAGCATTTACTTCAAACCAAGCAGCAAAAAAACAGCTGTTGCTTTTTATTATTGTTTATTTGACCTGGACGCATATTTTGTTAATTAATGTTCGTGCCAGAAGAATGGCGGGAAAAAGTCTGGATTAATGTAGATGTTCTCTAACTTTATTCAAGACCATTTTAAAGTTATTTTATTAAAGTTTTGTTCCTTTCAGATGTCAATGGTGCTTCATCTTCTGATGAAATAGTCTCGACCTCAAAAGGTCAGCTGCAGACCAAGAGTTTCTCCTGCATCACCTGTGGAAAAACATTGAGTTCACAGGGTAATTTAGCGAGACACGAGAGAAAACACAAAGAACAGAAAGACTTCACCTGTAAGATATGCAACATCAGCTTTCTTACCGCAGAAGAGAGGAGACTTCATTCAAAAGAGCACAGCGTGGAGAAGGAGTTTAGCTGCGAACAGTGCGGGAAGGTTTTATTCACCACTCTTTATAATATGAGAGCTCATTTAAAGAGACACGAAGAAAAGTCTTTCCACTGCAGCGAATGCGACAAGTATTTCAGCACCCAAGGAAATCTTGATGCTCATAAGCGAATCCATACAGGAGAAAAACCATACAAGTGTCCTCACTGCGAGAAGAGCTTCAATCATGGACCTCATCTGAAGACACATGTGCGTGTTCACACCAACGAGAGGCCGTACCAGTGCAGTGAATGTGGGAAAACCTTCATAAACTCAAGCTCTCTAAAGTCACACCAAAAAGTCCACTCAGGTGAGAAACCGTATCAGTGCAAACACTGTGACAAACGATTCCGTCAGGTTTCTCATTTCAATTGTCACGTGAGGACTCACACCGGAGAGAAACCATATCTGTGTTCTCACTGCGGGAAGAGCTTTTCTGATCCAACTCATTTCAGAGTTCATAAGCGAGTCCACACCGGAGAAAAACCCTATCACTGTAGCGTCTGTGGGAAGAGTTTCAGTAAACACAGTATATTACAAAACCACAAGAGGACTCATAGCGGAGAAAGACCTTTTAAATGCTCTCAATGTGACAAGACGTTTGCTCGATCGGGTGTCCTGAAGATCCACGAGCGAGTTCATACAGGAGAGAAACCTTACTCCTGCTCCATCTGCGGTGAGAGGTTCACTTATTTAGGTAGTTTTCAGACCCACCAGAACAAACACGCTAAAGAACAAACTGCTCCAGAATCATCGGAGTGACCTTATGTCTTGGTCTGTCAATAAAGGCTTTATTTCGGCAGTTGATAATTCATGCCATGATAACATCATACTGATGGTGATTTAAATTTAAGACAATCTGACTCAAAGCATATTTTTCACAAAGTTTAGCAGCGTTCAAAGTGTGGATATTTAGTCTGTACAGTATCATAGACAAGAGTGGGTTATTTGTGCCTGTCAGTTTTCTCATACACCTTGGAAATATTATCATGTATGTAGCAAAAGCATATGAACTATTGATTAAAGTCTGATTTTACTCAACATTAACTATTAATAAAACTGTTAAATAACTTTAACTATTATAGTATGAATATTGTACTCACGGTTGTCCAGATGTGCAGAATATCATCATGAATGATGCAGAAGAATGAAGATCAGAAGCTGTTTGTCAGAGATTTATTAAAGTGATTATCATGAATCAGTCAAAAATGTCCATGTTGAAAGTAAATGGAGCTAATATTAATGCTCCTTTTGAGCACATAAGTCACGATTTTGTAGTGTTCCAGGCAAGTCAAGCCAAACTGCCTGAGCACAAGGAATTGAGTGTGTATTATTTATTATTAATAATTTGATTGCAATGTTATATTGTCCTAAAGTGTATTTACCTCTTGCATAAAAAACACCCATCCGTTGGGGCTGCTGTTTTTGTTTCCCGGGCTATCAGAATAACGGTCATTAACGGATTTAAGGCGGGGCTTAAGAGAGTGACAGTTATTATCACGCATCTAAATGGCCTTAAATTAGGCTTGCTTTACACATTTGTCTTTATTTTAGGTGGACAAATGTCCCGGACATAGCCTATGCGAGTCACTTAATTAGTGCTTGGCTGTCACTAACTACAATGTCCTAAACTCACATAAACTATCTTAGACATACAGCTGTGCAATACTGTTTCAGTAATATCGTAGTTAAGTAGCCTATCGTTATATGTAATTAAAACGGGTTAACTTGTCTGTCATTGTAATATAACCCGTTTTCTACAATCGTCTGTCAGTCAGTCAGTGCCGCTCATTTTCATCATTAAACCGAAGTCATACAGTGAAGTTGGCGCTCCAGTCCAGCAGGGAGCGGAAGTGCGTCACATGTTGATGCGTCACCCGCGAAGAGCACACGACGTAAGTAGCGCAGAGTTGTCTTTCTGCCGGCGCGTGATTGTTTCAGGTCGGTTATGGTGCATTTACAACATATTTTCAACATATGTGCTTGAGCTTATGACTGTCTGAAATGCTTTCTCGTATCTCGCCGACGGACGGTTGAAATGATTGAAGTCTTACAGAGGGGCAAGCATTATGTTTTAATATGTCAAATCCAGCAGCTGAACAAGCTAGAAATAAAGGTGACTTATATTTGAACCCTGATTTTATTGTAGTAAAAGTGTAGCTACCATGTTTTATTTTGGTCCTTGCTAAAAAATTATAATAATAGAAACCCAATCAATAGAAACCATCTCAGAATTTCCAATTGTTTCCATTAAAATACCATTATAAACCATTGGCATTATCCAGTAAAATCATTACATATTCCATTGTGTTTTGGGCATTTTTTCAATAGGATTTAACATCCCACCAATATAATCCATCACATACCAGTAGACACCATTATAGTTTCTATTAAAACCAATATAATTCCCATTAAACCCATTAAATCATTACATTTTCTATTGTGTTTTGGGCATTTTTTCAATAGGATTTAACATCCCACCAATAGAATCCATCACATACCAGTAGACATCATTATAGTTTCCATTAAAACCAATACAATTCCCATTAAATCATTATATTTTCTATTGTGTTTTGGGCATTTTCCAATAGGATTTAACATCCCACCAATATAATCCATAACATACCAGTAGACACCATTATAGTTTCTATTAAAACCAATATAATTCCCATTAAACCCATTAAATCATTACATTTTCCATTGTGTTTTGGGCATTTTTTCAATAGGATTTAACATCCCACCAATAGAATCCATCACATACCAGTAGACACCATTATATTTTTCATTAAAACCAATACAATTCCCATTAAACCCATTACATTTTATATTGTTTTTTTGCAGCAGGGGTAAATTGATTAACATTATAACCACAATTTCACTACAAATACTATGGTTAGTGTTGCAAAACGAAATAATGTTTTGGTTAGCATTGTTTAACTATAGTAACCATGTTATTTATTATTTTATTGTTTTTGGTTTTGTTTATGGAAGCCAGTTCCCGCCACTTTGAGAAAAATATAATTCTATAAATCATAATAACGAGAAGATTTCTCAAAACAATTACTTATTTTCCCATAATAATGAGAAACTTCCTCGAAATAATTTTAAATGCGTTTTTATGGATTTTTTTAGTTGTTGTTATTCGGTCTCTCACTGTTCAAATAAACCTACCATTAAAATTATAGACTAATAATTTATTTGTCAGTGGGCAAACATACAAAATCAGCAGGAGATCAAATAATTGTTTTCCCCACTGTACATGGTCTGCCATTAACTATACAGTATAAAGTTCATGATGATAACCTTTACATTTATGCATTTAGCAGACGCTTTTATCCAAAGCGACTTACAGTGCATTCAGGCTATACATTTATTGTCATTCACTCTTAAGGCCGGGACACACCAAGCCGATGGTCGGGATAGATTTTTGGTGTTTGTCAGCGCGAGTGAGAACTCTGATTGGATGTTCAATTTAGCGAACGATTTAATTAACGTGAAAGTGATGAAAACTAGTAAGTAAATGAAGGCAGCACAGACAGAGGGCTGTGTGTTCAAGCACCGTTATTTGGTCCATCGCTGCCAACGCAAGGCGACAACATCTTTGGCTTTTGTCGTTGCTAGTTCTTTGAAGTCGACTTGGTGTATCCTGGCCTTAAAGCCCAAAACACACTGCACAATTTTTGGCTGTCCCATCGTCAAACAATCGTAGGAATCGTGTTGTACCGTAAGAGAGGTTCAAAGACGACTGATGTCACGATCTTGTGACCAAAGATAGCCTACGATAATTTTCTGAGAGTGTCAGATGTACAGAATGATCATCGCACAGAAGGTTTGCTGAATAAAAATGAGAAATTAAATCAACGTGACATGGCGCTATAACATAAAACTTCTTACCTCAAGCTCTTATCCCTTCCTTTTTCTCTGCTTCCACTTTTTTATGCACACATAAGAACTACGACTGCTAAAGTGTGATCTTTTTGTTTACCACTAGCGCATGCTGGTGATGCTTTATTCTTCTATAGAAACGTGCAGTGTAGCCAATGAGTCAATAGGTATCATCAGTCTACAAGCATGTCTAGCCAAGTTTATTAGATTCATGTCGCACAGTGTGATCTGCAATGATCTTATAGGATTATATTGTAGAAGGCTTAATAAACATATTGGCTAATTTCAGTATTTACTGTGTGAAAATTATATGAAAGACTGTCCTTGAAATGGTCAATCTATATAAATGACAAATTAATGTAATCTAAATAAAATTAAGGTAATTCTGAACAAATACCTAATCGTATGTAAATATTATTTTGAGTTTGATCAAATGAATGTGCCTTTTAATAATCCTGATGTGTTCAGATGTTGGTCATGAAAGCACAGGTGGATGTGATCTGCTGTAAATCAGTAGGAACTGATCTGTCCATGCTGGATATTGAGGATTTCATCACAGAAATCTGTCAGCTGAAGAAAGAGGTGGCGTCACTGGAGGCAAAGCTGAGAGAAAGAGGAGACAAACTGAACAGAGAGGTCAAATTATTGTCAAATGATCGTCAGCTTCTGTATTGATGAGCTGATTGTGTTTATCTGTGGTGTGTTTGTCAGGAGGTGGAGAAGGGTTCGGAGCGTGTGGCTGATGGGACAGAAGCTCAGGATTCAGTCTGGAGCGTCAGAGATCAGAGATACAGAGACACACAGGACTCAGAGCTCAGCCTCACTTTACTCTGTTATACTGATGCTCAGGATCATGAATCCACTGATCAAACCTCTGACTGTAACGCTGGAGAACAGCAGACGCCGCTGAAGATGTGCTCCGTTAAACTGGTGGACTGCAGGAACCTGATAGAGAGCAGAGAAGAAGAAACCACCGCAGAGCAACAACAACAGAGTCACGAGGAAGAGGATGATGAGAATTATGGGAATGATGATGATGAAGATCAGAATGATAATGAAGACGATGGAGACTTTGTTCCTTCAGGTATGTTTCTTCCTTTTATGACCAGAAATGCTGAATAAACAAAATTGGTGTAAAAAGTATTATGCATGTACAGACCTAAATTCACGTGGAGCAGCATTTTTTGTGAATTCTGCCAATTTGAGGCATTGAGAACGACATATCATTAGCTGCCATGTATAAAATATCACAGGGCAACACATCCGATTGTGCATTTATTTAAATCACAGCCTTTGCAGTTTGATAATCATAAGACATATCTCAATTTATTTTAGCTGATTGTTCCACTCAGTTATATTTTATGCCAATTGTGTTTCTTTCAGATAACAATGCTGGTTCATCTTCTGATGGAGAAACTGCCTCTTCTTCCAAAGAGCAAAGAACAAAGAGTTTCTCCTGTGTCACCTGTGGAAAAACATTCAGCAAACAGTGTAATTTAACAAAACATGCCAGAAAGCACACCGACCAGAAAGACTTCAGCTGTAAAATATGCAACATTAGTTTTCCTACCTTCAAAGAGAAAACACTTCATTCAAAAGAGCACAGCGTGAAGAAGGAGTTTAGCTGTGAAAAGTGCGGGAAGGATTTCTTCACCACTCTTTATAGTATGAGAGCTCATATAAAGACACACGAAGAAAAGTCTCTTCAGTGTAACGAATGTAACAAGTTTTTCCGCAACAAACGAGATCTTTCAAGTCATATGAGGATCCACTCGGGTGAAAGACCGTACAAGTGCCCTCACTGCGAGAAGAGCTTCAGCCAGGGATGTAATCTGAAGACACATCTACTCACACACAGCAATGAGAATCCGCATCAGTGCAGTGAATGTGGGAAAACTTTCATAAGCTCAACATCTCTAAAGTTACACCAAAAAAAACACTTTGATAAACCGCATCAGTGCCCTCACTGTGAGATAAGCTTCAGTCTCAGATCAGCTCTGATGAAACATCTACTCACACACAGCAATGAGAATCCGCATCAGTGCAGTGAATGTGGAAAACCTTTTATAAGCTCAGCTTCTCTAAAATTACATAAAAAAATGCACTCTGATGACAAACCGTATCAGTGTTCATACTGTGAGAAACGTTTCCGTAATTCGGCTCACTGTAAAAGCCATGAGCGGATTCACACCGGAGAGAAACCGTACTTGTGCTCTTACTGCGGGAAGAGCTTTGCCAGTTCGTTTTCTTTCCAAGTTCATCAGAGAGTTCACACGGGAGAAAGACCGTACCCCTGTAGTGATTGTAAGAAGAGGTTTTATACGCTAAGTGACTTAAAAATACACCAGAGGACTCATACAGGAGAAAAACCCTTTAAATGCTCCCATTGTGACAAGGCTTTCGCTGTCTCAACATACCTGAAGATCCATGAACGAATGCATACAGGAGAGAAACCGTACCGCTGCTCCATCTGCGACGAGAGATTCACTTTTAAATGGGGTTTTCAGACCCACCAGAAGATACACGCTGCTCCAGGATCATCATAGCTTCATCATTTTTAGGTTGTCAGTGTTACAGAAATGTTAATTTATGGTTGTAAAAAGTAAAACTTATAACAATGTCTCTAGGACAGGGGTACTCAAACCTGCTCCTGGAGGGCCGCTGTCCTGCAGAGTTTAGCTCCAACCATAATTAAACACACTTGAAGCTGCTAATCAAGATCTGTGTCCGAAATCACCCACTATACCCTTGAATAGGGCAATAATTGAGAAGACAGCCACTTGTCATGGTGTCCAAAACCACAGTGGAGTCTGAGTATGCTCTTTCAATCCCACAATGCACCACAATAATGTGTACAACTGATGTACACCCAACAGCTAGTGAATACCCATAATGCACTGTGAAGGTCGAGCCAAATGAACTCCTGTGTCTCGCCAGAAGATGGCATCTGCAGCTGAATCATTCGTCCATTTTTCAAACCACTGGTCCAATGTGGCTACAGCGTAACATCATACAGTTATAAATTGATTATTAAATTGTTTTTGTAATGTTTATACAAGCTAGTTTCCTTGACCAGGGCCATCGATTTTCTATTTCTGAAAGTTAAAGGTGCTGTAAGTTTTTGACTCTATTAAACCACAAAAATGCCATATGTTTGCAGATATTTAAGAAACATGCTAAGCTAACATGCTAATGCTACAGTCCATTTTTCGCCTTTGAAAATGTGCATTCCGGGCCAGAATGTCGGACTCTGTTTAGGTTTGTGAAACCCACCCATTGCCAGTTTACCCAATTGTGTTTCGGCACCCCCGGTTGCCAGTTGGCGGATATTTCATGTCATTCATCGTCATGTGCGCTCGTTCTTGTTGGTGTCATTAATCTGGCAACCTGCGTGTGCATCAAGTCTGAGGAAAAGTGGTCGGGTGAAAAAAAAAAAACCTCTCCAATATTTTAAATTTGGACTGCAATACCTAGTTCAACCACTAGGTATCAATCTTACATACAACACTTTTAATTGATAATGTAGATAATGTATGTTTATGGAATGCAAAAGGTGGAACACTAAACACGTCTGCGGTGCGTTATGGCTCCGACAAGGTTTTGTTCCGTCCTCCATGCGTTGGCAACTTACACCAGAAGCCTTAAAGGATTAGTTCACTTTCAAATTAAAATTTCCTGATAAAATAAGGTTAATTGTCAATAACTAACACTAAAAAAATAATAAATTGGTACTGTTACAAATGTATTGTTCATTGTTAGTTATTAATTAATATGAGGCAAGGGGCACTGGCAGCAAATGGGCCCCGATCCCCTACATAGTGCATTAGGTGCCATTCACCACACTAATTATGTGAACAAGTGATTGATTACAGCTTCAGGATCTATTCATAGTTCAGGGGACAGAACGCTTAGGGTTCTAGAGAGCGTTTGATTGGACAGATGAAGATGGATGAGAAGCTCAAGTGTTGGGTCATGTCTTTAACATTGTTGATTCATATTGGTGGAAATGAGAGAGTAAGTTAATGCTTATGTCTTCTACATTTTGGATTTCATTGGGACTTTAATCAGCTACAGCACCTTGAATATTGTCTGTATGAACATAAGCCTGTTTTACTGTTTAGTCATTTAGCAGACACTTTTATCCAAAGCAACTTACAAATAAGGACTATAAATACTATATATAAACATTTAAAAAAAATGAAGAAATTAAATAAAATGACAAATGCACACAACAACATTTCAAAACATTTAAATGAAAACAAAAAACAGCTAAAAACATTTAAATATTAAAACAACAAACAATATATATATATACATATATATATGTTATTTCATTTCCAATTATTAGTATATGTATTAGTAACCACTCATAACATCTCAGGATCGTCTACACTAGTAAAGCAGTGTAATATAATTAAAATGCAAGTTTACAGTGTTATTCTCCACGTTGTGTTAATCTCTGCGCTTCTCTGATTCTGCGCGCGGTTTCTCGTGTCCTGTCCTCAGAAACCCGCCAACTCGCGTGATTCAAAAGATAACGGTCATTTTTTGTTGACCGGCCGACTAACCAATCAATGAATTTGTTTATAAGATATGAATATGCTGTATCCATAGCTTGGCAACGCCACTGAAATACAGTGTGTTTGAAATAAAATAAATTCGGTTTGGTTCAGTCCTCCACACACCGGAGTGTTTCTTCTCTTCTATCGCTCGTACTGTAGGAGGCGCTGTGACGATCTTTAGTTCTTCCGTAAAACCACTGAAGAAAAGGAAGACGAGCACACAGACGGTGAGTGTTTTATTCATCCGTTTTACCTTATTATAGCTGTTTATGTGGATGCAGTTGTTTTATATCCCCAGTGTAGAAATCTGATAATTATGTCCAGCTTTGTAATAAGTCAGTTCTATGTAGTTCAGCTCTTGTTCAGTCATTTTGAGGTTAATCAGTCTCTGTTCATTATAAATCTTGTAGTTATCCTGATGTGTTTGTGTTCAGATGTTGATCATGAAAGCACAGGTGGATGTGATCTGCTGTAAATCAGTAGGAACTGATCTGTCCATGCTGGATATTGAGGATTTCATCACAGAAATCTGTCAGCTGAAGAAAGAGGTGGCGTCACTGGAGGCAAAGCTGAGAGAACGAGGAGATAAACCGAACACAGAGGTTTGTGCGGATTACACTACATTTCATCCTTCAAGAGACTTATTAACCGATAACCGGGCACTCAGTGCTCTTGTATCCCGAAGAGAGGAGCATAACCACGGCTAGTCTTTCTGACATGGAAAACATAAGATATAATTAGTTTGGGGTAAATCTAACAGGTAATCTTTGGTCTTTATTCTATTGTTCTATTAATGTTTAAATGAAAAGAGGCAGTGGAGTTTGATATATTTCGTGGGTAAATACAGTGAGGAAGATTGCAGTAGCCGAGGCGAGCGGACTGATATGGAGTACGCTGCTCTTTGCAGAATTACCGGACTTGCGTCGAGAGATCACACTCCCGAGTCGAACTCGTGAAGTCTGAACTACAGAGGATGCAAGGCTGAAATTTGCGTACTTGGTATTGAGATACGTGCGTAGACCTAACATTACGTTACCAGACTATTTGCCTAATCTTCTCGGTAGTTTAGACCGCGATGGAAATGCAGACAGCAACAGGTCTGGGGGGGGACATATTGTTCCAGGTAATTTCGATGGAAAAGCGGCATGCTACACAGAACTAATCGTGATCTGGGTTGCGTAGGCTATGTATATGTGGGCTGGATCTATCAAAATAGGGGCGAGACACTTTTGTGGTAGGGGCGTGTTTGTTTTGGTGATTTCAAATATCAGCATTGGCTTACAGAAATTGCTTACCCTGCCTTTAATGTTACCTATGATTTGTCAATGTTAAAATTCATTTTAATATATCTATAAAAAAGTATGACAGTCTTTTACTCTAGTCTTTCACAGGCCGTCACATATAGGCTTGTAGTAAGCTGTCTCTTGCCTGGAGACTCAATCAGGTAACACAAAGTGTGGGGAAATGACACCTCTGCCCAGTCCGTTGGGTCTTTTGTCCAGTCACAGATACCGTACGGACAGTCCGACCCAATACAGATTTGTTTTTGACGTATCTTGCTTTGTCGAGCGGCAGAAATTATTTTATGTAGACCATTCTGGGTCAACACCATGCTTTGGGGGAAAGGATAATTTCCCCAACGCCGACACTATCCCTTTAATGTCAAACTAAATATAACTCTAACCCATGAGGTGATCGGCTGTCAGTCAGTGCAGTTACATTGTTGAGCCAGTAAATCTTTATTAATCAGACATCATTAAACAATTATTTTAAGGGCTGTGTATTGCCAACAAAGTCAAGATAAGATTCCTATCCCGATACAGAGGCCATGATACGATACGGGATTGCACTGAATTTCACCTTAGCAGAACTTAGAAAAACAACTGTTTATTAAACATCACATACTATAGGACCATTGCTTACTAAAGGCCGTTGACCTCTGCATTAAGAAGGGACTCCAGTACCACAGAATTACAATACATGTAATGGCGGAAATGTTTCATGCTAACATTGGGCATTCCCCACCAGGTACATTATTCTGATTGTTTGCATCTTGTTTTTCAGCCCATAAATAAGTGTACTTGTTCTAATAAATTTAATACAATCATCCTTACATTACTGGAAGGTTATCATTGCACCATTCAATCGGTGCATCTCTAAACTTGTGGTGTGTTTTTCAGGAGGTGGAGAAGGGTTCGGAGCGTGTGGCTGATGGGACAGAAGCTCAGGCTTCAGTCTGGAGCGTCAGAGATCAGAGATACAGAGACACACAGGACTCAGATCTCAGCCTCACTTTACTCTGTTATACTGACGCTCAGGATCATGAATCCACTGATCAAACCTCTGACTGTAACGCTGGAGAACAGCAGACGCCACTGAAGATGTGCTCCGTCAAACTGGTGGACTGCAGGAACCTGATAGAGAGCAGAGAAGAAGAAACCACCGCAGAGCAACAACAACAGATTCATGAGGAAGATGAAGATGATGATGAGAATAATGGGAATGATGATGAAGATTTCATTCCTCCAGGTTGGTTTCTTCCTTTTATGACTTGTTCTTGGTTTTGATGACAGTTGAATGCCAGCAGAGACTCTGCAGGATCAGGTTCATATCGACCGATGGTGCAGATTTTCTGAGATATTTGGGAACATGATGGCAAATGTTAGTAGGGCTGAACAATTTACTGGAAAATCGAATTGATATATTTTTTAATGGGATTAAACATTTTGCTTTTTTAAGAGCTTCAGGTTTGCTGTGCTTGTTTATAAGGCCGCTGGATTTTGCCAAACATCACATTATGCATATTAATTATTATCAATTCATTAACTGTAAAGAAATGTATGCATAAAAAAGGCATTATGCAGACACAGGCTTTTGGGTGGAGCAGCATTTTGTACTAACCAAGCTGCAAAAACAGCAGTTGTTGTTTTATTATTATTTGATCTGGACATATGTTTTCTTCGTAAATGTTCGTGCCAGAAAAATGGCGGGAAAACATCTAGAATAAAGTGGATTTTCTCCAACTTTATTCAAGATCATTTTAAATAAATGTATTTACAGTTAAGTTTTTATTGCGGTTTTGTTCCTTTCAGATGTCAATGGGGGCTCATATTCTGATCAAAATGAAGAAACAGTCTCGACCTCAAAAGGGCAACTGAAGAGTTTCTCCTGCATCACCTGTGGAAAAACACTGAGTACAAAGGGTCATTTAGTGAGACATGAGAGAATACACACAGAACAGAAATACTTCACCTGTAAGAGATGCAACATCAGCTTTCCTACCGCAGAAGAGAGGAGACTTCATTCAAAAGAGCACAGCGTGAAGAAGGAGTTCAGCTGTGAACACTGTCGGAAGGTTTTTTTCAATTCTTCAAAACTAAAAAAACACTTGATGTCACACAGTGTAAAGTCTTTCCACTGCAGCGAATGTGACAAGTATTACAGCACCAAAGCAAATCTTGATGCTCATAAGCGAATCCACACAGGAGAAAGACCGTACAAGTGTCCTCACTGCGAGAAGACCTACAACCACGCATCGCATCTGAAGAAACATGTGCGTGTTCACACCAACGAGAGGCCGTACCAGTGCAATGAATGTGGGAAAACCTTCACAAACTCAAGCTGTCTAAAGTCACACCAGAAAGTCCACTCTGACGAGAAACCGTATCAGTGCAAACACTGCGACAAACGATTCCGTCAGGCTTCTCAATTAAATTGTCACGTGAGGACTCACACCGGAGAGAAACCGTATCTGTGCTCCTACTGTGGGAGGAGCTTTTCTAATCCAACTCATTTTAAAGCACATCAGAGAGTCCACACTGGAGAAAAACCATATCACTGCAGCATCTGTGGGAAGAGTTTCAGAAACCATAATATATTACAAAACCACAAGAGGACTCATACCGGAGAAAGACCGTTCAAGTGCTCTCACTGTGACAAGACGTTTGCTCGATCATGCATCCTGAAGGTCCATCAGCGAGTTCATACAGGAGAGAAACCTTACTCCTGCTCCATCTGTGGCGAGAGATTCGCTTATTTAGGGGGTTTTCAGACCCACCAGAACAAACACGCTAAAGAACAAACTGCTTCAGAATCATCAGAGTGACCTTATGTCTTGGTCTGTCAACAAATGCTTTTTTTCGGCAGTTGTTTTCATCATTCATGCCATGTTATATATGACAGTAACATCATAAACATGTTGATTTCAATTTAAGACATGCACAATATATAATATAACAGCTGAATTGGGTTTCTGATCAGTGTTCATAGTGTGGATATTTAGTCCAGCATCCCTGAGTGATTTCACTGTTTGTACAGTATCACAATCTATCAGCAGCATCCACAACTGAATCTAACAAAGTTTTGAACTGGAAAACTGTTTTTGCACTTGCTAAATGAAGGTGCGTTGTATAAAATTAATCAACATTACATCACGCACTGACACTAATGCAGTATGTCAACGCCACGGGTCATTAATAAGCTGAATACCGAATCTGGTCCTCCAATTTCAGTACATTATTTCCAAGCATATTAGAGTCTTCCCAACACACTTTAGTAGCACGCATCGTGCCCTTAAAATCATCAGGAGTCAACAATCTGTCGCGAGGAAGAGATGCAGCAGTGCAAATCGGATCTCTCTCTAATGCTTAATTAAATGGGAGTAGGAATTTACCGCATTATGAACATGTCACTTGCGGGAGTAATTAACATTGTACACAATACCTGCTCAACAAACACAGAATGTTCCCTTAATGTTCCCATATGGTTTCCATTTGGTATTATTTTGGGGAGAACCAAATAAGAACATTCTAGGAACATTCCCTGTAGATAATCGTTTATAATAACCTAAAGAGAATGTTCCCTGCAGGTGTAGTTTTTGTTTAATATTATAACCTAAATAGAATACCCAGAACATTCCATGCAGGTTATTTTTAGGTTTTATTAGGTGCTTTTACGTCAAAGGAAACTTTCCACAGTTCCTAGAACTATTGGCAGAAGTTCCCACTTTTGACATGTTGGTACTGCAGGTACTAGGAACGTATATAGTACTAGGAATTCAATTTCTGTGTTAGGAAGTTTAGATCGGCTTGAAACCAAAGGTTCAAAAGGTGATTTGACCAGTGAACACAAAGAAATAGTAAGATCCCAAGTGGGTGATATAATAACCCTCCCTGGGCATAAATGGTGCGCACCTTTAAGGCACTAAAGAGTGTTTACCAATACTTACACCATCCACTAAAGAATGAAAGTGTAAGATAGCTGCAATATAGACCTTTACAATATTAACCAATTTCCCTGAATCCAACAATGACTAAAGGAGTTAGAGAACAAAACTGATGTCACAATTGGCAGCGTCTAGCTAATGGTCTTGACACCATGTTGAGAATATTTGCATTTGCTAGAATAGTTACTCCAAGTAGAGAACTATTTATTGTCCTCAGTACAGCTTCATCTAAGTCCTTAGGGAGGGACTGAGCAAAGGCCATACCCAAAGTTGTAGAGTCTCCAAATGTTCCCCCCGCTTGAGACAGGAGATCGATTCTCCTTGGTAGCTGCCAATGATGACCTTGAACCAAAGTCCAGTGTTTCTTTGGCCATCTTGGGGCCACTAGCAAAACTTTGTGATGGCCCAGTACTACCCTCCTGAGCACCAAGGGAATCAAGGGTAAAGGAGGAAAAGCATTCAACAACTCTTCTGGTCATTCTTGAGATAGTGTATCTATCCGTAGGGTATCTCCCTGGTTGTTCAGGGAATACCATAGATCGCAATGTGTTGTCTCTGCCGTTGCTTACAAATCGATCTTTGCCATACCAAACTGTCCCCATATAAGTCTTGCCACTTTGGGATGGAGATGCCACTCTCCCAGAAGGTCCAGTTTGAGACAGCAGGTCTACTGCTTTGTTTGCTACTCTCAGTATGTACACTGCTCTGAGAGACAATAGTTTCAGATATGATCAAGAAAGTAGTTTGTTTGTCACCTGGAGACATTATGCTGATGTGGTTCCAACCCGGGGGATTGATGTGGTACACTGCAAACATATTGTCCGTCTTTATCAAGGCATGTTTGTTCTGCAATAATGGGAGAAATGTCCTAAGAGAAAAGTAAACTGCCCCGAGCTCCAGTACATTGATGTGTGCTAAGGTCCTGGGAGGCTCCCAGAAACCTCTGACAGACCTGCTCCCCATCCCGTCTAACAGTAATCTGTTGTTAATACAGATCCCTTCGCTGAGATGATCCCTAAAAGAACCAATTGTGATATTAACTTCTTGTTTATCCAAGGGTCTAACATCTGGATACATCTCCTAGTAACCGTATCCTCTGTCTAATTCGGGATATAATTTGAAGCTTTTCACGCACTGTTGTAATGCACAGGCTCTGAGAGGAATCACAATTGCTGCAATTATACCCAGCAACTGCTGAAGCTAAATTAACTTAATCCTAATGAAATGGCTGAGCTAGACTGAACAATTGTATCACCCTCTGAGGAGATAAAGATGCAATCATTAGTTGGAGATTGGGAGTCAAATCAGGCTCCTCCTATTGAAGCATCGAATCTTCGACTATGTGGAGTCACCCCATTATGTACATTGTGTATTTTTAATAAATGTGCAAAGATTTCAAACACACTTCATTCATGTTGTCGTCATGAGGTATTGTATATTTTGAGGAAAATCAATTTAAAGATTCTATAGAAAGCATTGATACAGTGTTAAATGGTTCTCTGATATCTACATAGAAGCTATGTGGCTTAGATAAGGGCCAAAAATCTCCAGAAACTGTTTTACATGTCCAAGTACAACCCTAGGATTTTTCCCTAGAATTAAATGGTCTGTTATTACCTTATTTGGAAGGGTCATTAATAATAATGCTGAGCTTTGCTCTGATTGGCTGTTTCACAGTGGGGCTCATTTCAGTAGCTCACACAGCAAACAGATCTCTACTGTCCGGCGTGAACGATGGAGAGATTAGGCATCCAACCTTATATGTTTGAGCCTGTATCAGACGAAGATAGAGATTATGAGAGAATGTTTTACTCTGTGTTGACAGATCCGGCTGTTATAAGCGTTTTTGGACTGGTCTTTTCCACTTTTTTGCACACTTTAAAAAGTAAGACGTTGCCGTTTAGGGTCAGCGATATCTTATCTTAATTCCAAAATATTTGAATATTTATGAGTTTTTGTTTGTTTTAATAGCATTATCTGGCAACACTGCATCAATGGTTCGGCTGGCCTAGAACATGGGCTGGTACACGTTATGCAAATGTTGGGGGCGTAAACATTAATGATCCCGACTGTAATGTCACAGTTGGTGTTATGTTGCGAGTCACCTTTTTCAGTGGTCTGTTGCATGCACAATATTTACATGAGGAGGAAACAATTGTGTTTGAGGCTCACGGTATGTCATTTCCATGCACAGAACTCTTATTATTCAACTATGCAATGGTACATTTTAGATTTTAGAATACATTTTCTATTTTTAAACGAGACTGTAACATAAAATGTGGAAAAAGTGAAGCGCTATGAATACTCTCTGGATGCACTGTATGTGTAAGTTTTTGCAAAACAAGATGTATACACACCAAGCGGCAACCTCCCGCTCTCCTCTCGTGAGTCAATCCCATAGACCCTCCCCATGTTAAAATGCCCAACTTTACAGCAGAAAAATGTCTACAGCTTGGTACAAAAAGTGGTTTTGGTCTATATAGCTAATTTTGCCCTTCATGACAACTGTGAGGGGGGTGAATTGTTTTATTACTCATCCGGTTAAATTATATTAAGCCTTAAAGTTTTGCATAATTAAGGGCGTGACCACTTGAGTGACAGGTGGGTTGCCGCTGCTGTCGCGCTATATGGGCGTGGTTTCCTCAACCAGCTCCACCCACCTCCTGCCTTTTTACCCATTTCAGATTATCCAGGAGGGACGCCCTGCCAAGATGGCGACGGCCGGCTCCGCCCACTTTGAGCTTCAAAAATCCTCTTCAGAAACCTACATTTTTTCTACAGTCTATGATACACACACATAATAATTCTGAGATTAAGAAGTCAAAATTATAACTTTCTATGTCTAACAGAATTTCAACTTTTGGTCATTTTGGTTTAATGTCATAAGTAGCATTTTCCTCAATTGGATTTTTTTAAATATTTTTTCAGTTACAGATTAAAAACGTCTGATGTTGCTCAAAATGACCTGTTTGTTAATACAACTATTAAATATGTAGAACTTGTGCATAAATATTGTACTCACAATTGTGGGGAAGCTGTATTTGATCGAATGCTTCTTACAGAATCGGCCAAGAATATAATGTTTTAAGTAAATGAAGCTAATCTTTAGGAACTTTAATCATTTTTTTGCATCGTGAAATGACTGATCAAATTCCCCCCATGTACTGTATATTTGACTAGTCATAATATTTAAACATTGCACTTTAAACAGACTCATATTATATAATCTGATGACCAGTCGCTCTCAGAATAACGGTCAATAACGGATTTTTAGGCGGGGCTTCAGAATGGTGGTTATTGTCAAGAAGCATGGCCTTTAATTAGACTTTAATTTAATGGTGGGCGTAATATGACCCAAACATATGTGATGTTCTTTGACCATGACCATTGAACTTTAACACCAGCGATTTCCTAAACTCACGTAAATTACCTCAGATTTACAAGTACAGTATACACATGTGACCACGGAGCACATAACCAGTCTTAAGTCGCTTGTAGCAATAGCCAAAAATACATAGTATGGGCCAAAATTATAGATTTGTATTTTATGCCAAAAATCATTAGGATATTAAGATCATGTTCCATGAAGATATTTCCTACCGTAAATATATCCAAACTTAATTTCTGTTTATTAATATGCATTGCTGTGAACTTCATTTGTACAACTTTAAAGATGATTTTCTCAATATTTAGATTTTCTTTGCACCCTCAGATTCCAGATTTTCAAATATCGTCCAAACCATACATCAATTTCGAAAAATTGACCCTTGAGACTGGTTTTGTGCTCCAGTATTAAGCATTACCAAAGACTAAAGGACTTGTGTTACTAATGTAACGGAAAACGGGTTTAATTAATAATTGTTGCATCTATCGCCCCGCCCATTTTCCTACGACCACCCGGCTGCAAGCCAATGCCGCTCTCGATGAACTTGACAGACAGCAGCAGCGGCCAATAGAAACGCACGGTGTAGTTCTTCAGAAGTTTATGATGGTCTGCTGACCGGATGGAAACTTTCTCCCCGAGTTTTCTCTTTCTGTTTGACAACCGGAGTCTGACTTCTTGGGTCCGTTGTGTTCTGAGCGAGCGATTAAGTGACCGGGAGGGTTTGTAGCTGGTCATGGGGAACCGCGGGATGGAGGAGCTGATCCCTCTCATTAACAAGCTGCAGGATGCCTTCAGCTCCATCGGCCAGAGCTGTAACCTGGAGCTGCCGCAGATCGCGGTGGTGGGCGGCCAGAGCGCCGGCAAGAGCTCGGTGCTGGAGAACTTCGTGGGCAGGTGACCGCGGCTCGCTTAACACAACTACATGCATCTAGGGCTTATTACTAACTTCAGTAGTGTGTAATCTGAAAACATGAGTGATCAGAAAGTCACTGCTGGTCAAACATTAACCATCTGCTGATGATGTGTTCTTAAAGGGACAGTTCGCTCAAAAATCAACATAATGTGGTCCATTAACCTTCGTGTACTTACAAACACATTTTTCTGGGCAATACAAATAAATGCACATTTCCCCCACATGCAGCTACATAGCGAACACCAGTGTTGTTACTTTTAAAAGTATTATGCTACAATATCGCGTTACACCCTAAAAAGTATCTATTCTAATAAAGTATCTTAGCGGTCATTGTATCATCATGAGATTTTATGTAACGTAACTCTTGCATACTTTATCTTATCTGGGGCCGGTTTAGACTAATCTGAAAAAGCTAGTCATCTACCCCCCCATCAAGTCTGGTCATAACTTTTTTTAATTCAGTTGTGAAAAGATAGATTGATGTTATTTGTATTGGTAAAGTAAGACATGACTTTATGAGTGTCTTAACTTGGTGGTAGTTTATGCAACTGGCCTCTTGGCTTGCTTGCTTTTAATATATACACACAAAAAATGATATTTCTGGCAATGTTAAATCTATTTTCACGCGCACAACACACTTACAGGAGCGTTTCTGTCAATAAATGGGGATATAAAGTAACTGGTGTTTCTTATTAGAAAAAGTAACCGATGTTTCCTTGAAATTTTTGCCAATGTTAATGTGTTGCTTTATTAGTTACTTGGAAAAACATGTAGATTATGATTCCATAGCGTGTGTTACCCTGCAAAAAAAAAAAAAACAATAGACGCCCAATAGAAACCATCACTGAAATTCCAATGGTTTCCATTAAAATACCATTATAAACCTTCGCTTTTCCCAGTCAAACCATTATAAAATTCCTTTTTGTAGTGTGCGTTGGGCATTTTTCCAATAGGATTTAACATCCCACCAATAGAATCCATCACATGCCAGTAAACACCATTATAGTTTCCATAAAAACCAATACAATTCCCATTAAAACCAATACATTTTCTATTGAGTTTTGGACAGGGTTCTATTGTTTTTTTCCAGCAGGGTTGTAATGTGTTGCCCCCAACACTGGTGACCACATACGCCAAACTCCAAAATGACAATGAGTGAGTCATAACTCAACTCTGTTTCTGGGGGAAACAACAGCTTCATTTATCTCCAGAGGCTCAGATGAGTGTGTATTTCTCTGAACGATGCTCTATGAACAGATGGAGCAATCAGCTTGTGCTGACGTGAACTCTTCAGGATTCAAGGTTCAAGGTTTCTTTATTCCGTCACATAATAATATTCCATATTCCTGCTAAAGCAACAGGAAAAGCAACACACACACATATACACACACATACATACACACACACACACACACACACACACACACACACACACACACACACACACACACACACACACACACACACACACACACACACACACACACACTCACTCCCATATACACACAGACACATATACACACACACACACTCCCATATACACAGACACATGTATACACACACACACTCCCATATACACAGACACATATATATACACACACACACTCCCATATACACAGACACATATATACACACATACACATGTATACACACACACACACACATATACACAGACACATATATACACACAGACACATATATACACACACACACTCCCATATACACAGACACAAACCCACACACACACATATCATGTCAGTTCGTGTAGACTGGTCTGATTCTTGTCTTTCTCTGAGGGGGTGTGTTTGTTTAATGACTTGATCTTGAACCAGAGAACGATGCTTTCACTGAGAAACAGCTGATAGAGAGTTTAACGTAATTCAGTTTTAGTGAAAACAGATGTGGAAACCTTCTATTGGGTGTCTGCTGCACACTTTGTTGTATTTCTTGCATTAAAGTAGCCAGCACGGCATCAATGCACAAGCAAACACGAAGCTGATATTTTGTCATGCTGTATGAAAGGTAGAGATGTTGATGCAGTGATGTGTGTGTCGTTCAGGGACTTTCTGCCGAGAGGATCTGGCATCGTCACTCGCAGGCCTCTGGTTCTGCAGCTCGCCCACAGTAAAGCAGGTAAACACACATTACTGAGCTGCTTCTGAACATCTGACCTCTCTCGGTCTCTTAACGACGCACTGAGCGGGCCGTGGAGATGCCATGCATCCTCAAATATTCCCCTAATTCAAGCTTTAGTCATTGACATCAACAATAGTGCAACAATAAACCTATTTATATAGAAAAGTGATGCATAACTACTGAAACAAAACATGCCTGAGCACAGCAGGGCTATTATAGTTCAACTTAAACCATTACAAATACAATAATTGTTACATTAATAAAATAAATCTTATAAATGCAAAGAATCCACTAAAAAAATGTGTTTTTAATTCATTTAGTTTTATCTTAAGTAAGAAAACAACAAAAACTAATAATGACTCTATACACGGATTATTAATAATAAGCTCAAATTTAAATGAAAATAAAATTGAAGTATAAAATCTAATTTAAATGTATATAAAACTATAATCATATCTCCGTGATACTAAAATAACACAAGAGCACAGTAAATGTAGGTCTGTGCATTGAGACAAATTATACAAAATGTGTTGATTATAAAATATAATTTTAGACTTTTAGAAATTTATACTTTTTTTTTTTTTTTTGGACAAAATATGCAGTTGTGTTGACTTAGATGCAAATTCATCATCGTTTTCTTCTTGCATTTGGAACCGATTAACAATATTTAAATGTATTTGTTTTTAAGATTAAGTACTAAAATAAGAAAAAAATAAACTGAAATATAAAAATGAAAACCATTTTTTTTAATAAAATTGCCTATTTCTTAAAAAAAATTGCTTGAATGCAAAAAAATTAACAAAACAAAAAACACTGATTCAAAATATTAATAAGAGCTCTTATATGTTCTATTAATGACTCATATAAAACATATTGTCTCTGTCTGTAGAGTATGCAGAGTTCCTGCACTGTAAGGGCCGTAAGTTTGTGGATTTTGACGAGGTTCGTCTGGAGATCGAGGCCGAGACGGACCGGATCACCGGATCTAATAAGGGAATCTCCCCGGTGCCCATCAACCTGCGCGTTTACTCGCCCAACGGTAACTCAATCATTGACACACAGTGAAAGACCACCGCTGTCTCACGAGGAAGACTACAGATGTGTGTCCTCTCTCTCTGTCTCAGTGTTGAATCTGACGCTGATCGATCTGCCCGGCATGACGAAGGTGGCGGTGGGAGACCAGCCGGTGGACATCGAGTACCAGATCCGGTAAGAGATGTTGTGCTGATCAGGTACAGGACCCGAGTGAGACACTGACGGCTCTTCTCCATCTGCTATCAGAGACATGCTGCTGCAGTTCATCTCCAGAGAGAACTGCCTGATCCTGGCCGTGACGCCGGCCAACGCCGACCTCGCCAACTCCGACGCGCTGAAGATCAGCAAAGAGGTGGACCCTCAGGGTGA
>QVTF01012073.1:20000-32500 GCA_003573665.1 Oxygymnocypris stewartii | reverse complement strand
CAACCAGGTACACACACACACCGTACCTGCAGAAAACACTCAACCAGGTACACACACACACCGTACCTGCAGAAAACACTCAACCAGGTACACACACACACACACACACCATACCTGCAGAAAACAGTCAACCAGGTACACACACACACACCACACACACCGTACCTGCAGAAAAACACTCAACCATGTACACACACACACACACACACACCGTACCTGCAGAAAACACTCAACCAGGTACACACACACACACACACACACACACACACACACCGTACCTGCAGAAAACACTCAACCATGTACACACACACACACACACACACCGTACCTGCAGAAAACACTCAACCAGGTACACACACACACGTACCTGCAGAAAAACTCAACCAGGTACACACACACACACACACCGTACCTGCAGAAAACACTCAACCATGTACACACACACACGTACCTGCAGAAAACACTCAACCAGGTACACACACACACACCGTACCTGCAGAAAACAGTCAACCAGGTACACACACACACCGTACCTGCAGAAAACACTCAACCATGTACACACACACACACACACACACACACACACACACACCGTACCTGCAGAAAACACTCAACCAGGTACACACACACACACCGTACCTGCAGAAAACACTCAACCATGCACACACACACACCGTACCTGCAGAAAACACTCAACCAGGTACACACACACACCGTACCTGCAGAAAACACTCAACCAGGTACACACACACACACACACACACACACACGTACCTGCAGAAAACACTCAACCAGGTACACACACACACCGTACCTGCAGAAAACACTCAACCAGGTACACACACACACACACACCGTACCTGCAGAAAACACTCAACCAGGTACACACACACACCGTACCTGCAGAAAACACTCAACCAGGTACACACACACACACACACACACACACACACCGTACGTGCAGAAAACACTCAACCAGGTACACACACACACCGTACCTGCAGAAAACACTCAACCAGGTACACACACACACCGTACGTGCAGAAAACACTCAACCAGGTACACACACACACCGTACCTGCAGAAAACACTCAACCAGGTACACACACACACCATACCTGCAGAAAACAGTCAACCAGGTACACACACACACACACACACACACACCGTACCTGCAGAAAACACTCAACCATGTACACACACACACACACACACACCGTACCTGCAGAAAACACTCAACCAGGTACACACACACACACACACACACACACACACACCGTACCTGCAGCAACACCTCATAGTGTCGTTTCATGGACTCTCTCCAGCAACTGACGAATCACATCCGTGACACTCTGCCGGCGCTGCGCAGCAAGCTTCAGTCTCAGCTGCTGTCTCTGGAGAAGGAGGTGGACGAGTACAAGAACTTCAAACCGGACGATCCGGCGCGCAAAACCAAAGCCCTGCTGCAGTGAGCCGGCACCAGCCCTTCTGCACGCTTACATTCTCATAACGTCACTGCTTCACGCTTCGATTAATATATTAGATATGAAGTCATAATAACAGTAGGCTTTCGTAGGATGGTGCAGCAGTTTGGCGTGGACTTCGAGAAGCGGATCGAGGGCTCTGGCGATCAGGTGGACACTCTCGAGCTCTCCGGCGGCGCGCGAATCAACCGCATCTTCCACGAGCGCTTCCCATTTGAGCTCGTTAAGGTACGACTAGCCTCGTTTGCTCACCAGGTTTGACTTTGTGCTGGTTGTGGATGGAGAACATGAGGGTTTTGTTTATGAATTAATGCATCTTTAAGGATCTAATCAAACCTGTGTGTGTATGTGTGTGCACGTGTGTGTGTGCACGTGTGTGTCTGTGTGTGTGTGTGTGTGTTTTAGATGGAGTTTGATGAGAAGGAGCTGAGGAGGGAGATCAGTTACGCCATCAAGAACATTCATGGAGTCAGGCAAGAGAAAAAACTCATCATACATCATAACAGCCACACTAATCAAGAAACAGAAATAAAAACACAAAAACGAGGATGGAGACAAAATTATGAAGATCTCAAAGTAAAAAAAAAAACATGGTAGTGCTGCCGAACAATTAATTGCATCCAAAATTAAAGTTTTTATGCACTGTTTATTCTTTATGTGTATATAAATACACACGCATGCATGCATATATATATATATAGCCTGTAGAAAAATGTAATGTCCATATATGAAATATATGTGTATATATATATATTAAATGAATATAAATATACATATAAATGCATGGAAATATTTTCAAAATATATATGCATTTACACTGCGTTCCAAATTATTATGCAACTGATATTTTTCTCTGATTTTCCTAATTAGTCGATGCAAATGACAGTCAGTATATTTTTCAAGTCTTCAACCGTTAGGGTATAATTAGAATTTTATTGAACAAACCTCCCAATGCTAACAGTATTTATTTAAAAAATGAAAAACTCAAAATGCACTGTTCCAAATTATTATGCACAACAGAGATTGAAAACATTTTATAGGTTGTAAAGAACTGAAAATGGTCATTTGTTGAATTTGCAGCATTAGGAGGTCATATTTAGTGAAATCAAAAGCTATTTCAATCAAAAACATCCTAACAGAGCAATTTACATGTTAACATAGGACCCCTTCTTTGATATAACCTTCACACTTGCATCCATTGAACTTGTGAGTTTTCGGAGAGTTTCTGCTGGAATTTCTTTGCAGGATGTCAGAATAGCCTCCCAGAGCTGCGGTTTTGATGCTAACTGCCTCCCACCCTCATAGATCTTTCACTTGAGGATGCTCCAAAGGTTATCAATAGGGTTGAGGTCAGGGGAGGATGGTGGCCACACCATGAGTTTCTCTCATTTTATGCCCATAGCTGCCAATGACACAGAGGTATTCTTTGCAGCGTGAGATGGTGATTGTCATGCATGAAGATGATTTTGCTGCGGAAGGCACAGTTCTTCTTTTTGTACCATGGAAGAAAGTGGTCAGAAACTCTATATACTTTGCCAATGTCATTTTCACACCTTCAGGGACCCTAAAGGGGCCTACCAGCTCTCTCCCCATGATTCCGGCCCAAAACATGACTCCTCCACCTCCTTGCTGACGTCGCAGCCTTGTTGGGAAATGGTGGCCATCCACCAACCATCCACTTCTCCATCCATCTGGACCATCCAGAGTTGCACGGCACTCATCAGTAAACAAGACTGTTTGAAAATTAGTCTTCATGTATGTGTGGGCCCACTGCAACCGTTTCTGCTTGTGCGCATTGGTTAGGGGTGGCCGAATAGTAGGTTTATGCACAACTGCAGGCTTCTGAAGGATCCTACACCTTGAGGTTTGCGGGACTCCAGAGGCACCAGCAGCTTCAAATACCTGTTTGCTGCTTTGTAATGGCATTTTAGCAGCTGCTTTCTTAATCCGATGAATTTGTCTGGCAGAAACCTTCCTCATTCTACCTTTATCTGCACAAACCCGTCTGTGCTCTGAATCAGCCACAAATCTCTTCACAGAACGATGATCACGCTTAAGTTTTCATGAAAAATCGAATGTTTTCATACCTTGTCCAAGGCATTGTACTATTTGACGCTTTTCGGCAGCAGAGAGATAATTTTTCTTTCCCATATTGCTTGAAACCTGTGGCCTGCTTAATAATGTGGAAAGTCCTTCTTAAGTAGTTTTTCTTTAATTGGGCTCACATGGCAAACTAATTATCACAGGTGTCTGAGATTGATTTCAGTGATCCAAAAAGCACTGAGACACAACACCATCCATGAGTTTAATTGAAAAATAAATAAATAAAATGTTTATGACACTTAAATCCAATTTGCATAATAATTTGGAACGCAGTGTATATATGCATAATAAATATACAGTACACACACATATATTTTGTAAACAAAAACTTTTATTTGGGATGCAATTAATCGCTTGACGGCGATCAATATATCAGATTTATATAAATACATAAATTGCAATTAGGGCTGTCACGATATTCGATTTTTCATATCACGGTTATTGTGGCCATAATAATTCACGATATCGATATATCGCGATATGCACATAAGGATACTGATAAACACAGGGCACGAGACTCTGGCTTTCTCTGACTTCGTTGGAGCTCCCATGAAATAATGAGAGAAAATATTGTCAAGTTTAACAGTATGACGAATAAATATTAATGGTGACACTTTATTTCGTTGTTCAGATCTGTTATGCTCTGTAAAAGGTTAAGCTGGTCGCAGTGCCATGCACTTAATGCCTCATCTGCGGTCGCTCTAGATGCACATTAAAACTGAATTAGCAGCTCTTACTGCATGACTTCAGTGGTGCCAGTGCAACTATAGGTTAAAGAGATGAACGGGTTAAATATATGAACACAGAAAACCTCTGTTAACAGATTATTGTAACATTTCCCATTCTATGACTAGTAAAAAAATGTAAACTTATGATGAACACGGCTTTTCTCGGAGAAGCTGCTGCGAGCGCTGCTCTTCTTCTTGTTTGACGGGTGTCAGAGTTAAGGTGCGGTACTGCCACCTGAAGGCCAAATAGGTACTGGCGCTGGAGTATACATGTTTAAATCAAATCACTTTTATTGTCACATCACCACAGCACAAGTGCCTTGGTGAGTGAAATTCTTATGAGCGTGCTCCAGACAGTGCAAAAAAACAAAACAAAAACAAAAAAACAACAATTTACATATGGACAGTACATATTTACAGTTTACATTTATGCATTTAGCAGACGCTTTTATCCAAAGCATTTAGTCTATACATATTTTTGTCAGTACATTATCATAAGAGTCCTGTTCATTTTCAATATTGCGGTTATCGCCAATATCGTCACACACTAAATTAACACGATATCGATAATTGTTGCTTTGAATATCATGATTATCATCAATACCGGTATATCACGACACACCTATTTGCAATTAAAATAACAAAAACAGATAGTGTAATAGTGTAAATTCACAATATCTAGGCTATTTTCTAAGGCACGTTATTAATCTTGTAAACAGTTATTTTTAGTGTGTTACTTTTTCTTTGTAATATGTTCTATATTATTGTATATTGCTACATATTATATATAATTTTTTTGCATAAGATGCATCGCATAACATATATAGTACATTACATATTTTCAAAATCATCACTGCTTTGCATTTTACAAAACCAAGACTTAAAAAACATGAAAAAAATCGAGGATAAAAAAGATAGATATAAATAAAGGAGGTTTACTAATTGTTGTTGCACATCCAGCGAGATCCGCATGCTTTCTGTTCAGTGGTTCTGTCTGCTTGTGTGTGACCTCAGGACGGGGCTCTTCACCCCTGACATGGCCTTCGAGGCCATCGTGAAAAAGCAGCTGATAAAGCTGAAGGAGCCGTGCCTCAAATGCATTGACCTGGTGATCCAGGAGCTCATCAACACGGTCAGGCAGTGCACGCTGAAGGTAGATGGAAAGAAAGAGCCGTCAAACACGCATGTCAGCACGCTAACATCTGACCCGGCTCACGGTGCCGCAAAGCAAAAACACTGCAATGATGATGCTACACGCTCCTGTCATGCCATCCTGTCTGCTTTAAACTAATGGACAAAATCAACATTTAAATAACTTATTTCAAGCCAGCGATAAAAATCTGACATGAGCGTTTCTTTCAAATTTCAATAATGTATTTTGAACCAAACCGAATCGTAACAAAACCTGACACAAAATGTCCTGTTAATGTTTTTATGCTCAAATAGTGTTACTTTTTTTCACATTTTAATAACCTATTTTAAATCGGCAATAATATCTGACACGAAATGTCCCATAAACATTATTTTTTACACCCAAATAGCATTATTTTGTTTTCATATTTAAGAAATTTATTTTTAAAAAGCAATAAAATCTGACATGAACTGCCTCATAATTGTTGTTTTTATGCTTAGATGGCATTAAAATATTGTTATTTTTATTTATCTAAAAGGCTACAAACTATGATCTTAAGATCATCAATATTAAGACATAATCATGCGGGACATCATGAAATTGTATGAACATAAACTTATTTGAATATAATATTTTGGCGTTAAAATCAACGATTCTGGTTGAAGTGCTGCAATTTCAAGTAATGTCCCATGTCTCGTTTATGAAAGACAAAGTACAGGATGAATGGGTTGTGCTTTTTTGTTTTTGTCCATCCGTCCGCTTTTTCCCAATATTGTGCCCCTCTCACCCCAAGTAACACACCACTGTCCCGTGATCCTCCAGGACAGGGCTCTTCACCCCTGACCTGGCCTTTGAAGCCATCGTGAAAAAGCAGATAGTTAAACTGAAGGAGCCGTGCCTCAAATGTGTGGATCTGGTGGTGACTGAACTCGCCACGCTCATCCACAAGTGCACAGAGAAGGTAAAACAAGACCGTTTCTGACTGAGGCCCCGTAACCAATCAAACCCAGTCCTGTTACCAAACCCGCCTTGATTGACAGATCCCGTAACCAATCAAATCCAGTCCTGTAACCAAACCCGCCTTGATTGACAGATCCCGTAACCAATCAAATCCAGTCCTGTAACCAAACCCGTCTTGATTGATCGGTCATGTAACCAATCAATCCCAATCCTGTAACCAAACCCGCTTTGATTGACAGATCCCATAACCAATCAAATCCAGTCCAATAACCAAACCCAGCTTGATTGACAGATCCCGTAACCAATCAAATCCAGTCCAATAACCAAACCCAGCTTGATTGACAGATCCCGTAACCAACCAAAACCCAGTCCTGTTACCAAACCCGTCTTGATTGACAGATCCCGTAACCAATCAATCCCAATCCTGTAACCAAACCCGTCTTGATTGACAGATCCCATAACCAATCAAATCCAGTCCAATAACCAAACCCAGCTTGATTGACAGATCCCGTAACCAACCAAAACCCAGTCCTGTTACCAAACCCGTCTTGATTGACAGATCCCGTAACCAATCAAACCCAATCCTGTAACCAAACCCGCTTTGATTGACAGATCCCGTTACAAATCAAACCCAGTCTTGTAACCAAACCCGCTTTGATTGACAGATCCCGTTACCAATCAAACCCAGTCTTGTAACCAAACCCGCTTTGATTGACAGATCCCGTAACCAATCAATCCCAATCCTGTTACCAAACCCGTCTTGATTGACAGATCCCGTAACCAATCAAATCCAGTCCTGTAACCAAACCCGCTTTGATTAACAGATCCCGTAACCAATCAAACCAAGTCCTGTTACCAAACCCATCTTGATTGACAGATCCCGTAACCAATCAAATCCAGTCCTGTAACCAAACCCACCTTGATTGACAGATCCCGTAACCAATCAATCCCAATCCTGTTACCAAACCCACCTTGATTGACAGATCCCATAACCAATCAATCCCAATCCTGTTACCAAACCCGTCTTGATTGACAGATCCCGTAACCAATCAAATCCAGTCCTGTAACCAAACTCACCTTGATTGACAGATCCCGTAACCAATCAAATCCAGTCCTGTAACCAAACCCACCTTGATTGACCGATCCCGTGACCAATCAAATCCAGTCCTGTAACCAAACCCACCTTGATTGACAGATCCCGTAACCAATCAATCCCAGTCCTGTTACCAAACCCACCTTGATTGACCGATCCCGTGACCAATCAAATCCAGTCCTGTAACCAAACCCGCTTTGATTGACAGATCCCGTAACCAATCAAACCCAGTCCTGTTACCAAACCCGCCTTGATTGACAGATCCCGTAACCAATCAAATCCAGTCCTGTAACCAAACCGCCTTGATTGACAGATCCCGTAACCAATCAAACCCAGTCCTGTTACCAAACCCACCTTGATTGACAGATCCCGTGACCAATCAAATCCAGTCCTGTAACCAAACCCAGCTTGATTGACAGATCCCGTAACCAATCAATCCCAATCCTGTTACCAAACCCGTCTTGATTGACAGATCCCGTAACCAATCAAATCCAGTCCTGTAACCAAACCCGCTTTGATTGACAGATCCCGTAACCAATCAAACCCAGTCCTGTTACCAAACCCATCTTGATTGACAGATCCCGTAACCAATCAAATCCAGTCCTGTAACCAAACCCACCTTGATTGACAGATCCCGTAACCAATCAATCCCAATCCTGTTACCAAACCCACCTTGATTGACAGATCCCGTAACCAATCAAATCCAGTCTTGTAACCAAACCCATCTTGATTGACAGATCCCGTAACCAATCAAATCCAGTCCTGTAACCAAACCCACCTTGATTGACAGATCCCGTAACCAATCAAATCCAGTCCTGTAACCAAACCCACCTTGATTGACAGATCCCGTAACCAATCAAATCCAGTCCTGTAACCAAACCCACCTTGATTGACAGATCCCGTGACCAATCAAATCCAGTCCTGTAACCAAACCCGCCTTGTTTGACAGATCCCGTGACCAATCAAATCCAGTCCTGTAACCAAACCCGTCTTGATTGACAGATCCCGTAACCAATCAAATCCAGTCCTGTAACCAAACCCGTCTTGATTGACAGATCCCGTAACCAATCAAATCCAGTCTTGTAACCAAACCCATCTTGATTGACAGATCCCGTAACCAATCAAATCCAGTCATGTAACCAAACCCGTCTTGATTGACAGATCCCGTAACCAATCAAATCCAGTCCTGTAACCAAACCCACCTTGATTGACAGATCCCGTAACCAATCAAATCCAGTCCTGTAACCAAACCCAGCTTGATTGACAGATCCCGTAACCAATCAATCCCAATCCTGTTACCAAACCCGTCTTGATTGACCGATCCCGTGACCAATCAAATCCAGTCCTGTAACCAAACCCAGCTTGATTGACAGATCCCGTAACCAATCAATCCCAATCCTGTTACCAAACCCGTCTTGATTGACCGATCCCGTAACCAATCAAATCCAGTCCTGTAACCAAACCCACCTTGATTGACAGATCCCGTGACCAATCAAATCCAGTCCTGTAACCAAACCCACCTTGATTGACAGATCCCGTAACCAATCAAATCCAGTCCTGTAACCAAACCCAGCTTGATTGACAGATCCCGTAACCAATCAATCCCAATCCTGTTACCAAACCCGTCTTGATTGACAGATCCCGTAACCAATCAAATCCAGTCTTGTAACCAAACCCATCTTGATTGACAGATCCCGTAACCAATCAAATCCAGTCCTGTAACCAAACCCACCTTGATTGACAGATCCCGTAACCAATCAAATCCAGTCATGTAACCAAACCCACCTTGATTGACAGATCCTGTAACCAATCAAATCCAGTCCTGTAACCAAACCCACCTTGATTGACAGATCCCGTAACCAATCAAATCCAGTCCTGTAACCAAACCCACCTTGATTGACAGATCCCGTGACCAATCAAATCCAGTCCTGTAACCAAACTCACCTTGATTGACAGATCCCGTAACCAATCAATCCCAATCCTGTTACCAAACCCGTCTTGATTGACAGATCCCGTAACCAATCAAATCCAGTCCTGTAACCAAACCCGCTTTGATTGACAGATCCCGTAACCAATCAAACCCAGTCCTGTTACCAAACCCATCTTGATTGACAGATCCCGTAACCAATCAAATCCAGTCCTGTAACCAAACCCACCTTGATTGACAGATCCCGTAACCAATCAATCCCAATCCTGTTACCAAACCCACCTTGATTGACAGATCCCGTAACCAATCAAATCCAGTCTTGTAACCAAACCCATCTTGATTGACAGATCCCGTAACCAATCAAATCCAGTCCTGTAACCAAACCCACCTTGATTGACAGATCCCGTAACCAATCAAATCCAGTCCTGTAACCAAACCCACCTTGATTGACAGATCCCGTAACCAATCAAATCCAGTCCTGTAACCAAACCCACCTTGATTGACAGATCCCGTGACCAATCAAATCCAGTCCTGTAACCAAACCCGCCTTGTTTGACAGATCCCGTGACCAATCAAATCCAGTCCTGTAACCAAACCCGCTTTGATTGACAGATCCCGTAACCAATCAAACCCAGTCCTGTTACCAAACCCATCTTGATTGACAGATCCCGTGACCAATCAAATCCAGTCCTGTAACCAAACCCGCCTTGTTTGACAGATCCCGTAACCAATCAAATCCAGTCCTGTAACCAAACCCGTCTTGATTGACAGATCCCGTAACCAATCAAATCCAGTCTTGTAACCAAACCCATCTTGATTGACAGATCCCGTAACCAATCAAATCCAGTCATGTAACCAAACCCGTCTTGATTGACAGATCCCGTAACCAATCAAATCCAGTCCTGTAACCAAACCCACCTTGATTGACAGATCCCGTAACCAATCAAATCCAGTCCTGTAACCAAACCCAGCTTGATTGACAGATCCCGTAACCAATCAATCCCAATCCTGTTACCAAACCCGTCTTGATTGACCGATCCCGTGACCAATCAAATCCAGTCCTGTAACCAAACCCAGCTTGATTGACAGATCCCGTAACCAATCAATCCCAATCCTGTTACCAAACCCGTCTTGATTGACCGATCCCGTAACCAATCAAATCCAGTCCTGTAACCAAACCCACCTTGATTGACAGATCCCGTGACCAATCAAATCCAGTCCTGTAACCAAACCCACCTTGATTGACAGATCCCGTAACCAATCAAATCCAGTCATGTAACCAAACCCACCTTGATTGACAGATCCTGTAACCAATCAAATCCAGTCTTGTAACCAAACCCATCTTGATTGACAGATCCCGTAACCAATCAAATCCAGTCTTGTAACCAAACCCATCTTGATTGACAGATCCCGTAACCAATCAAATCCAGTCCTGTAACCAAACCCACCTTGATTGACAGATCCCGTAACCAATCAAATCCAGTCATGTAACCAAACCCACCTTGATTGACAGATCCTGTAACCAATCAAATCCAGTCCTGTAACCAAACCCACCTTGATTGACAGATCCCGTGACCAATCAAATCCAGTCCTGTAACCAAACTCACCTTGATTGACAGATCCTGTAACCAATCAAATCCAGTCATGTAACCAAACCGCCTTGATTGACAGATCCCGTAACCAATCAATCCCAATCCTGTAACCAAACCCGTCTTGATTGACAGATCCCGTAACCCAGGGGTTTTCAAGCTTTTAGGACATGCGCCCCCCCCAAGTTTGTCTAATATAACTCAAAAATATATTTGTCTAATATATTAGTTCTTAGTTATTACAGAAATGTGGCAAAACATCTCTGGAGAGAACCTCAAATTATTAAATTCGAAAATTATTTCCATATTTGGATCAACATAGACTACATTTGTGAACGCACACTTTCTACAATGTCGCGTGTCACGCTTCAGTGCACGTCTTACAGACTGCAATTTACAATCTCAACTGTATTGTGCTGTTACGCATTTCGAGCAGAATTTCACTAAATTGGTTCCCGACAGCATCAGGTGTTGTATTATTGGTGAGTAGAATTATTTATTTAAATAAATGTAATCGTTCAGATATCATAATATTTAGGCTATAAATAATATTATAAATCTGGCTGGTTTGTATTGATGACGTACTATTTTAATAACATGCCCGTGATTCTTGCACTTGGACCATAGTGTACCCGGTGGAAAAAAAGGTTAAGAACCACTGCCTCAAGTCATTGGTATATATTCACCTGCTGTCTGTTCGGGCGCTTCGGGTGTGCGCGAGCATAGAAACGCTCTATCACAGCGCGTGAGTACCGCATTGAGATGTCTTGGGCTTAAAATTACTTTTATGTTTAAACTGACAAGACAAAACACGTGAGGATGAAACACTTTCTTGAGGAAGCAGCACTGGCCTGATCGTTAATATAGTTTTGGGGGGCTGAAACCCAGCTAAAAATGGTTTCGAACCGCCCCTGCTGGTATAGCGTGCGTGATTATACTGAAACATAAAAATATAACCAGTTTACCTGATTCAATGTGATGTCTGTGTCTGAAATAACAACATGCCAATCCGTAGTTGGATTTCTGACACGACTAACCGTAAATCATCGTACTGATACTCCAGCCAACTCTTACTGTCGACTAACAGCGGGAGTCAGATTGCCCCCTAGTGGATGGATAAAGGTTTGCTAGCTCGTATTTATAAATTCTCAAGGGAATGTCTCTGAATTCATTGATTCTCGCGCCCCCCTTGACATGTGCTGGCGCCCCCCTGGGGGTTACCCTAACCCACAGTTTGAAAACCCCTGCCGTAACCAATCAAATCCAGTCCTGTAACCAAACCCGCCTTGATTGGCAGAACCCGTAACTAAGTAAATCCAGTAAATTCCCTCTTAATGATAAAAAAAAGTGTGTGGTATAGCTTTTAATCTTGCGTTCAGTGTTTGTCTGCAGTGGATGAGCTCAGCTTGTGTTTGTTTTGTGGTGATTATATTTACTAATCACACTAATCTACTAATCACAGTCACGTTCACTATCAGTGTTTA
>QVTF01012073.1:7500-12500 GCA_003573665.1 Oxygymnocypris stewartii | reverse complement strand
TTAATACATTCAGGAACAAAACACGTCATTGCTCAGAGTCAGAGACGCAAAACTGTGTATGATGGCTGTTTGGAATTATTTTTGTTGTCGAAATAGAGCAAAAACAGGCAATATGGTGACTAAAACGCAAGTCTCTTAATTAACTTATGTTTTTTGAACTGTTGTAAAAATAAAAACTACAGGCCTAATCATTGTGATTTTTTTGAGAAACACGGCATTCTTCATGTGATGTTGACTTACTATATTAAATTATATATATACATTTTCTGCTTCTATATCTTTAATGTTGTGATCATTCTAAACGCATTTAACAGACTAAATCACGCAGTGAAAGAAAGCACTCCAGATGCACGCGGATTAGTCTAATCTAACGTTACTAGATTTCACGGCACACTGTTTAGAGTGTTTTGTTTGGTTTTGAGCAAAATACTGATAATGTCAAATCGCACATCGTTAAAACAACAATTACTATATTATCTCAGATGATATTGCACACCCTGCACCACTGTCTTTTTGGCTCATTTGTGCAAAACCTTTTGCTAAACCGCCAAAGCTTCATTTTAACCACCAATGCAACGATGCAAGTATTTACCTCACCTCTACATGCTTGCGAAGGGCGATGTCGAGATGTTATAAGCTGCTAGTTCGGTCTCCCGAGGCAAACACAGCTAACACTGCATAATAGAGCATGAATATGGCCAGGGGTTCACTTCATTCCTTTGAGTTCAACTTCAGTAGAGTACGACGGGGTTTGGTTTTCAGCTGGGTCTGCACCATTAACGCCTGTCTTGTTCGTCTGCATCTTTCTTGTGATTTTAGCGCCAGTTTCTTCTTCTGCCCATTATTTGCTGCAGTTGTTTCCACTGAGCGAATTTATTTTTTACTCAGTAACGAATGTGTTTTAAAATGTAGCGAAGTATAATACTTCACACAAAATATACTTAAGTAAAAGTAAAATTACAGATTAAAAAAATTACTTAAAAAAGTACAAGTACACAAAAAAGCTACTCAATTACAGTAACGCGAGTAAATGTAATTCGTTACTTTCCACCTCTGGTAGTGACATTACAAGTCCTACTATTGTGAAGGCTTAGAGCCTTGAAAAAGGAGCCGAAGAAGAAGAAAACTTCCCAATTCAACACGTTTATACTTAATATTTTTAGACATTTTCTTCAAAATGTAACGAGTTTATTCTCAACATTTGTAAATTATTAGTTTTTTGTGTGTTTTATTTTGAACAGATTGTCATTTTAAAGTATTTTATTTTGATTAGTTTTTTGTAGTGCAGTTAGTTCATTTTAACAGTGTCTGCTGAACTGGTCTCGTCGGCTAGTAATGATCTTCTAGTTGTTGATGGGCTTGTGTCTGTGTGTAGCAGGAGGCCTCCGAACCGGCCCACGATAATCAGACCTTCAGAGCCGTCGCTGCTGGACTGAAGAGATGCAGACGAGAGGGAGCTTTAGCACGGAGAACGCCGAAGGAGACTACAACACACAGACACACACATACCAAAATGCACACACACACACACACTACCCCACACATACATACACACATACTAACACTCCCTCTCACAAGCATATACACACACACACACACACACACACACTCTCTCTCTCTCTCTCTCACACACACAAACACACACACACACACTACCCCACACATACTAACACTCCCTCTCACAAGCATATACACACACACACATACTAACACTCTCTCACACACATATATACACACACACACACATACTAACACTCTCTCACACACACACACACACACACACACATACACACATACACGTACTAACACTCTCTCACACACACTAACACGCACACACACACTCACGCACACATACTGACGCTCACACACACACACACATACACACATACTAACACTCTCTCTCACATTCACACACACACACACATACAAACACACACACGCATACGCATACTAACACTCTCACACACACACACACTAACACACTCACACACATACTAACACACACGCACACATACTGACGCTCACACACACTCACGCTAATACACACACACACATACAAACACTCTCTCACACACATATATACACACAAACACACACGCATACTAACACTCTCTCACACACGCACACACACACACTCACGCACGCTAATACACACACACACTCGCGCGCGCACACACACATACACACACACACACTCACGCACGCTAATACACACACACACACGGCCTCTCTCTCACACACACACACACACACACACTCATGCTAGCACACACTCACGCGCACACACACACGTGTCCTAGTTCACGAAAGGGCGTTGACACATGATATTTGATACTCTTCAGTGCTTTTTTCCGAGTAGTAATAACAACAAGACATTTGATGATCGAGTTTAACAAGCCTTTCCACAGATATGATGTTTTGTAGAAATTATGATTTCAGGGGATTTGTTGGGAGGTAACGTGTGGCACAGATGTCCGTTCATTTCACACAGAATCATGTTTACAGACGACTGAACCTCGACCGACCACACTAACTCTCCAGTTTCTGATTAGTGCAGAAACACTGTATCACGCATTCCTAATGAAGAGCACACACCATGTTCAGTTACATCATTCCTGAACACTACTTATGCTCTAAACGACACACTAATTACAGAACATCCTCTTAATACATGCACACAATACTGTGTTCATTAACAATGTACTTTGATCATAAAATGGTCAAATATTGAGAAGTGCACTTAATAGTAAGTAATTCTAGATGTGAGGACTTGTTTCTCGTGATCTGAAAGCAGTCTTTGCATTGATTTGGGTTTGATATATAAACTCGTTAGGGAAATGATTTTATATCATATGTGTAACATGAGATCTTCCTTTCATCTGTTCATCACTCCTCCATTTATTGTCTCGTCTCTTGTTATTTTTCATGACATTTCGCAAAGGACTGCGAACAAATGCATGCTTAACTAAAATGTAATGATTATCAATAAAAAGGCAATTTGTGTAACTAAAGATTTTGATTATTTTTCTCAACTGTTCACGTTGTCTGCAACCCAAAGGATTTATTATTTTGATCAGAATCAGTTCTGATGGGGTAAATATATATAATATACTTTTTTTTTATTAGAGTTTTTACTTCCATAACTTAATGTGAAACCACTGGTCATGATCATTTTTAATAAACAATTTTTTTATGGTACGTTTTTTTGTATTTTATACAGACTTGTTGTCATGGTAAAATTATCTGTGCATTTTTATTTAATAAATGTTATTTTTTTAATTAGTAGTAAGCCTTTTATATGAAAAACTACTTTTTGCTAACATAACGATGCATTTCTAAGTGAAAAAAATGAAATTTTATTTATGAATTATGGAAAATGTTTCTGGATGAAGGTCTTTGTGTAAATAAGAGGTTTAATGTCATCTGATGCAAAAAAAAAAGTCATTAGTTATTACAATTAGTAAATGAACGTATTGAGAAAACCACTATTGATCAGTGAACACCAGAGACACCGTGTACAAACATACGACCCCTTTATTAGATTTAATGTGTAAAACCCTTTAAAAACCCCACACGATCCCCATCGTTAACAGCATCCTCTAACGAAGACCCGGCGATGAACATGTAATGCTCGTAACGTCCAGTCTCTCGTATTATCTGTGGTCTCAGGAGCACACTCTCCTCCTGTCGTCGAACAGCCGGCGGACCGTGTACACCTGTGTCAGCGCCACGCTCAGCAGCACCAGCAGGTTCACACAGGACCAGAAGGAGACCCGCCACAGGTTGTCCTCCAGCAGGTTCCTGTCGCGCGCCTCGAAGGCCCTCAGGACCGTCTGCATCTGCCGACTGCGCTCCAGCCGCCGGTGAACCGTCTCCATCGACTCCTGCTCACAAAACATCACAGAAACCTCACAATCTACACTAAAAAACACCATATTTACATCAAGAAATTACATTATTCTGCTAAAAGTGCTCTTATAGTTAATTAGACACAACTACACACATGACCACCAGAAATTAAAACATTCATATCGGATGAAAAACTAACTTAAGATCTTAAATTTGACTAATTAGAATTTAAAATATGTATATCATATTTAAATAATTTTTAGAAGTAATTGATATAGATCTGAATTAAAACAAATATTAAACTTAAAACGTCATAATTAGAAATGTTGCCTTGAAGTTTGAATATATTAAAATTAATTAAAGTTAAATGGATGTTATTAAAAATGAAAGCACATAAATTAAATTAGAAAGAAAAATGTTAATTGATTGAAATATGAATTAATAATACTAATATAACGCAGCTGAAAGTAAATAAAGCTTTGCATTGAGAGATTATTTTAAATGAAATAAGCAGTTTTGCACTAATTATTATCCAGTTATATATATATGTCAATTAAGAAATTAGATTTAGTTTAAAGTCAGTGTTCTTATTGATGAATTAAAACTGTTTTGGTAATTGAAATAGAGCTGAAATAAATAGTAGATGAGAGGGGGGGGGGGGTCAATTAAGTACTAAAATAAATTAATATAACTAGATAAAAAATGAATGAAAATGACAAAATCACATGAAGTTATTAAAAATAAAAAGTAACATGTTACTAGAAATATGAGTACATTGTATAAAGAATGCCAGAATAACAGCACTTAAAATGAAAGCATTCGCATTCACTCGCCTTTATGTCATCCAGCTTGTACTCTAATAGGCTCTCGGGCTCTCCAAGCCCCGCCCACTCGTCGTCCGCTCCGACGTCATTGGCTGGGTGGTCGAGGATGACCTCGAAGAAGACCATCTTCTCAGAGAACCTGCTGAAGCTGTTGTCGAAGCAGATCTGATAGTCTCCCGCCTCCGTGGACTCCACCCTGAAAACAGCGGACCAATCACACGCGAGTAACCGGCAGCCAATCATACGAAATTGGTCTTTGTTTGGTCCGTCGGATTTGGTCAAAATGTAGCCCAAAAAAAATTAATGCTGAAAATTGATCTTTGTTTG